>CAUYPK010048689.1:0-55332 GCA_963574355.1 Loris lydekkerianus | reverse complement strand
ATTTTCATCATACTGGTTAACATAGCCTTCCTGGCATTTTCTTAGTTATTGTGTTAAGACATTTATATTCTACATTTACTAAGTTTCACATGTACCCTTGTAAGATGCACCACAGGTGTAATTCCACCAATCACCCTCCCTCTTCCCATCCTTTCCCCTCCCTCCCCCCCCTCGCCCATCCCCATATTCTTAGGTTATAACTGGGTTATAACTTTCATATGATAGCCATAAATTAGTTTCATAGTAGGGCTGAGTACAGTGGATAATTTTTCTGCCATTCTTGAGATACTTTACTAAGAAGAATATGTTCCAGCTCCATCAATGTAAATATGAAAGAGGTAAAGTCTCCATCTTTTTTTAAGGCTGCATAATATTCCATGCTGTACGTATACCACAATTTATTAATCCATTCATGGAAAACCACCAAAGATTTTGACACATTGAAACAAGAATTTTCAGTCCTAAAAGATCTGAAAAAATACAGTAGAATCCCTCAGTAACAGAGTGGAGCAAGCAGAAGAAAGAATTTCAGACACTGAAGACAAAGCTTTTGAATACTCCCAAACTCTCAAAGAGGAAGAGAAACGGAGAGCAAAAACAGATCATTCTCTCAGAGAACTCTGGAATAATTCAAAGAAGGCTAATATCTGCCTTATTGGAATCCCTGAAAGCAATGAAGTGGCATCACAAGACACAGATGCCCTTTTCCATAAAATAAGAAAGAGAGTTTTCCAGACATGCCAAGAGATTCTGAAATCCAGATAGCAGACAGTTTCAGAATCCCAGTATGACTCAACCCAAATAAGACATCCCCCAGACACATCATAATTGACTTCACTAAAGTTAATATGAAGGAGAAAATTCTGAAAGCAGCCAGACATAAGAAATCCATTACCTACAAAGGGAAGAAAATTAGAATGACTGTGGATCTCTCTGCTGAAACTTTTCAAGTCAGAAGAGGGTGGTCATCGACTTTTACTCTCCTAAAACAAAATAACTTTCAACCCTGGATCCTGTATCCAGGTAAACTGAGCTTCATTTATAATGAAAAAATTAAATACTTTAATGACATTCACATGTTGAAGAAATTTGCCATAACCAAACCAGCTCTTCAGGATATTCTCAGAACTATCTTTCATAATGACCAGCCCAATCCTCTACCACAAAAGTGAACTCTCTCAGAAAGTTTTGATCAAACTCAAAATTCCACAGTGGTGAAAGGATTAAAAATGTCCACTTGACTTTTGAAAAACTCAATACCCAAAACTTTACCAGACTTATCAATACTCTCCATTGATGTGAGCAGCTTAAACTGTTCTCTAAAGAGGCACAGGTTGGATGACTGGATACAAAAACTTAGGCAAGATATTTCCTGCATACAATAATCACATCTTACCTTAAAAGATAAATATAGACTCAGGGTGAAAGGATGGTCATCCATATTTCAGGCAAATGGTAATCAGAAAAAAAGCAGGTGCTGCAATTCTATTTGCAGACACAATAGGCTTTAAACCAATAAAAGTAAGGAAGGATAAAAATGGTCACTTTATATTTGTTAAGGGTAGTACTCAATATGATGAGATTTCAATTATTAATGTGTATGCACTCAACCAGAATGCGTTTCAATTTATAAGAGAAACTCTAACAAACATGAGCAACTTGATTTCATCCAGCTCCATAATAGTCGAAGTTTTCAACACTCCTTTGGCAGTGTTCAATAGATACTCCAATAAAAAGCTGAGCAAAGATGTGTACATTTAAACCTAACTACCCAACATTTGGATTTAGCAGACTTCTACAGAACATTTCATCCCAACAAAACTGAATACACACACTTCTCATCAGTCCATGGAACATACTCCAAAATCAATCACATCTTAGGTCACAAGTCTAACCTCAGTAAATTTAAAGAAATAGAAATTATTCCTTGCATCTTCTCAGACCACCATGGAATAAAAGTTGAACTCAGTAACAACAGGAATCTGCATACTCATACAAAAACATGGAATTTAAATAACCTTATGATGAATGATAGCTGGGTCATAGATGAGATTAAGAAGGAAATTGCTAAATTTTTGGAACAAAATGACAAGGCAGACATGAATTATAAGAACCTCTGGGATACCACAAAGGCAGTCCTGAGAGGGAAATTTATAGCATTTCAAGCCTTCAACAAGAGAACAGAAAGAGAGAAAGTTAACAACTTAATGGGACATCTCAAGCAACTGGAAAAGAAAGAACATTCCAATGCCAAACCCAATAAAAGAATAGAAATAACCAAAATTAGAGCAGAATGACATAAAATTGAAAACAAAAGAATTATACAACAGATAAATAAATCAAGAAGTTTGTTTTTTGAAAAGGTAGATAAAATAGATAAACGTTTGGCTAACGTAACCAGGAAAAAAAAAAAGAGTAAAATCTCTAATTCCATCAATTAGAAATGACAAAGATGAAATAACACCAGACTCCTCAGAAATTCAAAAAATCCTTAATGAATATTACAAGAAATCTCATTCTTATAAATATGAAAATCTGAAGGAAATTAACCAATACTTAGAAGCACGTCACCTTCCAAGACTTAGCCAGAATCAAGTGGAAATGTTGAACAGGACTATATCAAGTTCTGAAATAGCATCAACCATACAAAATCTTCCTAAAAATAAAAGCCCGGGACCAGATGGCTTCACATCAGAATTCTACCAAACCTTTAAAGAAGAACTGGTACCAATATTCCTCAACCTGTTTGAAAATATAGAAAAAGAAGGAAGACTACCCAACACGTTCTATGAAGCAAACATCACCCTGATCTCCAAACCAGAAAAAGTCCCAACAAGAAAAGAAAATTATAAACCAAGATCACGAATGAATATAGATGCAAAAATATTCAACAAGATCCTAACAGAATCCAGCAACACATCAAACAAATTATACATCATGACCAAGTCGGTTTTATCCCAGGGTCTCAAGGCTGGTTCAATATACGTAAATCTATAAATATAATTCAGCACATAAACACATTAAAAAACAAAGACCATCTGCTTCTCTCAATTGATGCAGAAAACGCTTTTGATAATACCCAGCATCCCTTCATGATCAAAACACTTAACATTTCTTAAACAGATAGAGGCCATCTACAGCAAACCCACAACCAATATTGTATTGAATGGAGTTAAATTGAAATGATTTCTACTCAGATCAGGAACTAGACAGGGTTGCCCATTGTCTCCATTGCTCTTTATCATTGTATTGGAAGTTTTAGCCATCACAATTAGGGAATAAAAGGCAATCAGTGTTATCCATATAGGGTCAGAAGAGATCAAACTTTCACTCTTCACAGATGATATGATTGTATACCTGGAAAACACCAGGGATTCTACTACAAAACTCTTAGAAGTGATCAAGGAATACAGCAGCGTCTCAGGTTACAAAATCAACCTTCATAAATCGATAGCCTTTATATATACCAACAATAGTCAAGTTGAAAAAACAATTAAGGACTCTATTCCATTCACAGTTGTGCCAAAGAAGATGAAATATTTGGGAGTTTAACAAAGGATGTGAAAGATCTATATAAAGAGAACTATGAAACTCTAAGAAAAGAAAAAGCTGAAAATGTGACCAAATGAAAAACATACCATGCTCATGGCTGGGAAGAATCAACGTTGTTAAAATGTCCATACTACCCAAAGCTATATACAATTTTAATGCAATCCCTATTAAAGCTCCACTGTCATACTTTAAAGATCTTGAAAAAATAATACTTCATTTTATATGGAATCATAAAAAACCTTGAATAGCCACGACATTACTAAGAATTAAAAACAAAGCAGGAGTCATCATGTTACCAGACCTCAGACTATTCTATAAATCAATAGTGATCAAAACAGCATAGTACTGGCACAAAACAGAGAGGTTGATGTATGGAATAGAGCAGAGAACCAAGATATGAACCCAGCTACTTAGCATTATTTGATCTTTGACAATCCAATTAAAAACATCCAGTGGGGAAAAGATTCCCTATTTAACAAATGAGGCTGAGTGAACTGGCTGGTGACCTGTAGAAGACTGAAACTGGATCCACACCTTTCACCATTAACTAAGATAGAATTTCACTGGGTTAAAAATTTAAACTTTAGACATGAAACTATAAAAATACTAGAAGAGAGTGCAGGAAAAACTCTTGAAGAAATCAGTCTGGGGAAGTATTTTATGAGAAGGACCTCCACAGGCAATTGAAGCAGCTTCAAAAAATACACTACTGGGACCTAACAAACTAAAAATTTTCTGCACAGCCAACAACACAGTAAGTAAAGCAAACAAACAACCCTCAGAATGGGAGCAGATATTTGTAGGTTATGTCTCCAACAAAAGTTTAATAACCAGAATCCACAGAGAACTCAAACATATAAGCAAGAAAAGAACAAATGATCCCATCTCAGGCTGAGCAAGGGACTTTAAGAGAAACTTCTCTGAAGAATGCAGGTGCACAGCCTACAGACGTATGAAAAAATGCTCATCATCCTAACTGCAGTAAGATTAGCCCATATCACAAAATCCCAAGAGCAGAGATCTTGGCGTGGATGTGGAGAAAAGGCAACACTTCTACACTGCTGGTGGGAATGAAAATTAATACATTCCTTTTGGAAAAATGTTTGGAGAACACTTAGAGATCTAAAAATAGATCTGCCGTTCAATCCTATAATTCCTCTACTAGGTATATACCCAGAAGACCAAAAATCACATTATAACAAAGATATTTGTACCAGAATGTTTATTGCATCCCAATTCATAATTGCTAAGTCATGGAAATGGCCCAAGTGCCCACAGATCCATAAATGGATCAATAAATAGTGGTATATGTCCACCATGGAATATTATGCAGCCTTAAAGAAAGATGGAGACTTTACCTGTTTTATGTTTAAATGGATGGAGCTGGAACATATTCTTCTTAGTAAAGTATCTCAAGTATGGAAGAAAAAGTATCCAATGTACTCTGTCCTACTATGAAACTAATTTATAGCTTTCACATGAAAGCTATAACCTAAGAATATGGGTAAGGGGAGAGGGAGGTGAGGGAGGTGAGAGGATGGGCGGAGGGAGGGTGATTGGTGAGATTACACCTATGGTGCATTTTACAAGGGTAAATGTGAAACTTAGTAAATGTAGTATATAAATGTCTTAATACAATAACTAAGAAAATGCCAGGAAGGCTATGTTAACCAGTGTAATGAAAATATGTCAAATGGTCTATAAACCAGTGTATGGTGCCCTGTGATCGCATTAATGTACACAGCTATGATTTAATAATACCCCCCCCCCCCAAAAAAAAAGAGGATTCTCCCACCTCTGTCTCTCAGGTTAGGGTTTAGGCGTGAGCCAAATAAGTCAGTTGCAATCTTCTATTAGCATGCTAATGAAGTTCTGTTTTTATCTTGCAACAAAAGACAATCTGAATTAACACAATGTTAACCAACCAGTTATTTCTTTATTGTTCTAGTTCTGTTTCACCCTTACAGAGACAGTAACTTTGAAATGACCAAGCTGCGTTTCCTTCTTTTTTTCCTGCTTTTTCCAGTCTGTTCCATAAAACCAACCTCGTCTATCCAACCTTTCTGAACACTTACTCTATTTGATGGAATGAAGTGCTTCCTGGCTATAGGATTGAAATAAAGGCCATTGATATTTTTAAGCTAAATTTGTTGTATTTTGTCTTTTGATATACTATGCTATCAATATGACATGTCGTTGCTAATAACCTGACTGAGTTAGTGTTTTTCAGGTGTCTCCACGGTAAAGTTACTCTTTATTTCTCTCTCTCCATATCACACACTTTGGAAGAACATTGCTATGTACAACTGAAATGTAAATGCGAGAGTTATTCTTCTCCCTAAAGACAAGAGTCTCTACATAGATAAATTGAATTTTCCTGCATATATTTGTCTAGTCTCCCCAATTCATTTATTTAGTCAATCATCTATTTATATCAGCAACATAATCTAAGGGACAAAATAGACACGCTTTTATCAACTAAGTTGGGTCCTAAGGTTAAAGAAATAAAAGTTTCATAGGGATCAAGGGTTCAGGGCCTGGCTGACATCGCAAATCTCTAAATTCATACAAAACAACAGCCATGATAAACTCCCTAACAATAGGAACTATCAGGATGATTTATAACCCAGACTACCATAACTCAGACTGGACAGAAGACTGGCCTTACACATATTGCTTTGTGATAAGCAATTGTAGACCTTAAGCCTGTAGAAGCTGTGCATAAACTCTCTTTATGACCTATAGTTCACCTTTTGACATAAAGGACCAAATTACAACTTATTTTAATGTTTAAACCCTGCTCCAAAGTGAACATGGGATGTATGTTACACACAGGCTGATTTGTGGTACATGCGACCTGCTCCCCTCATAAATATGTATGTCTTTCCCCTCCAAATCTGCTGACCTCTGAAGCATGAAACTTAGTCTGTCCTTCCCATTTTTAGATAAAGAGCACCTCTGGTCCGCACTGGAGACTGTTTCTTCCTTTTTTGCAAACTGATATTTCCAGCAAAGCTCTCCTTTCTATTTAGCCGTCCTAGTGGTCTTTTGGATAACAGCACAAACTCACGGATATTGAGTTTATATCTTGGGTTCTGCTCCAACTCTGTGTCATGCATTATGCTCCAGCTCATCAGCTTTCAGCTTTGGCCACTGAGGGATCTTTGAGTTGGGTTCTGCAGCCTGTTGGCAGATCCTTGTCATTGTGAAATTTTTGTCTCCAGTTTCATAAAGTGAAAACTTGGGTTACTAATGTTTTATTTTTCTGGTATATGCATTTTGTGCTATAAATTTTCCTCTTAGCACTACTTTTGCTACTTCTCAAAAATTTTGATGAACTGCATTTAAATTTTATTTAGTCATAACTTTTAAATTTTTTTCTTGAGATTTATAACTTAACCATGAGTTATTTAAAATCTTGTCAATTTCCAAATAATTTAGATATCCAAGCTCTATTTTTGCTATTGATTTCTGACTTAATTCCACTGTGGTATAGAACTCCACCTTGTATGGTTTATATTTTCACCATCTGTTAAGATTTATTTTAAGGCTTAAAATATAGTGGGTATTCTACAGGAACTTACGAAGAATGTATATTTTTGCATCCTTAGCTGGAGTACTTTATAAATTTCAATTTAATCAAGTTGATCAATAGTGCTGTTCAAATCAATTATATCCTTACAAATTTTCTTCTTTTTTCTTTTTAAAATTTTTTTCTTCAGACATAGCCTCAAGCTGTTGCCCTTGGTTAAGTGCTGTACTGTCACAGCTCACAGCAGCCTAAAACTTTTGGGCTTAAGTGATTCTCTTGCCTCAGCCTCCCAAGTAGCTGGGACTACAGGTGACCACCACAATTCCTGGCTATTTTTGTTGTTGTTGTTGCAGTTGTCATTGTTGTTTTAGCTGACCTAGGCAATGTTTGAAGCTGCCACCCTTAGTGTATGTGACTGGCACCCTACCCACTGAGCTATGGGTGCCACCCTTACTAATTTTCTATTTGCTTTATCTACCCACTACAGAAAAGAGAATGTTGAAATCTTCACTTATTATGGTGAGTGTTTCTATTTCTCCTTTAAGTTCTCTCAGTTTTTGCCTCATGTATTTTAACATTCTGTCATTAGGTTCATACATTTTAGAACTGGTACATCCTTTTGGAGAACTGACCTTTTATCATTATATGGGGTGGCCATAAAATTTGTATGCAATTTAAAGTAGCTATTTTATAATGCCCTTCTTTATCTTTGATTATCTTTCTTGTTCTGTAACCAACCTTGTCTAAAATTAATACAGCTGGTCCAAATTTTTTTAATTTGGCTTAATCTCCATCTCCATCTTTTTTACATTTAACTGGGAGTGAATATCCATTTATTTAGAAGATAGAGTTTCTCTCTGTGGCCCAGGCTAGTGTGCTATGGCACTGGCCTAGCTCACAGCAACCTCAAACTCTGGGTTCAAGTGATCATCTTGCCGCAGTATCCCAAGGAGCTGGAACTACAGGTGATTGCCACAATATCCAAATAATTTTTCTGTTTTCAGTAGAGATGGGGTCTCACTCTTGCTGAAGCTGGTCTCAAACTCCTGAGCTCAAGGGATCCTCCTGCTTTGGCCTCCTAAAGTACTAGGATTACAGGCATGAGCCACTATGCCTGGTCTAGATATTTATATTTAAAGTAGGCTTCTTATAGACAACATAGAGTTATGTCCTGAGTTGGTTTTCCCCCACTGTGGCAATATCTATCTTTAAACAATTTTTTTTAGACCATTCACATTTAAGATGAATATTGATATAATTGAAATAATATCTGTTCGTAATTGTTTTGTATTTCTTGCCATTGTTCTTTGTTTCTTTTCTATTAATATTACCTTTTTTCTGCATTCTATGGTTTAATTAAGCATTTTATGTAATTTTATCTTATCTTTTTTCTTATTATATTGATTGTAGTTTCTTTAAAAATGTAGTGGTTGAGCTAACATCACAATATACATTTTTATTTGATATTAATTAACTTTTTTTTTTTTTTAGAGCCACAGTATCACTTTATCACCTTTAGTTGAATACTGTGGAGTCACAGCTCACAGCAACCTCCAACTCCTGGGCTCAGGCAATTCTCTTGTCTCAGCCTCCTGAGTAGCTGGGATTATAGGCATCTGCCACAACACCCAGCTATATTTTTGTTGCAGTTTGGCCAGGGCCAGGTTTGAACCCGCCATCCTCGGTATATGGGGCCAGTGCCCTACCCAGTGAGCCACAGGCACTGCCTCATATTAACTTCTAAATAATGCCACACCAATTCATGTGTAGAGTAACTTATCAGAGTATTTGAAATTCTTCCCTCTCATTCTCTGTGGCATTCTATCATTTGTACTACTTTTCTATATACTATAATCACCTAATATGCTGCTACTATTATTGCTTTAAACATTTATCTTTTAAAACAACCAAGAAGATGAAAATCTCTTACTTTATTACTATATCTTCCCTGGTGCTTTTTTTTTTTTCCTTTTTATATAGAAAATTTTCAAACCTATATTTTTTTTTTTCTGACTGCAGAAGTTTTTTTTTAACATATTTTGCAAGGCAGGTTTTCTGTGGATTAATTTTATCTTTGTCTGAGGAAATCTTTACTTATCTTCATTTTGAGACATAACTTCTCTAGATATAGAATTTTAGACTAGTGTTTATTTTTTCTTCCAAAACTTTAAATGATTTACTTTCTGCCTTCTTGCCTGCATGGCCTCTGACGAGAAATCTGCTATAATTCTTACCATTTTTCTCTATCCATAAGATGATTTGTTTTTCTACCTCTAACTTTTTTCATATTTTCTTCTTTGTTTTTGCAGTTTATATGATATACCTATGGCTATGTGTATATGGACTTGGTATTTGTGCTGTTGGTGTTCTCTAAGCTTCTTTGATGTATGGTTTGGTGTCTATCATTAATTTTGGAAACTTCTTGGTCAGTATTACTTCAAATACTTTTCCTGCTTCATTCTCTCTTTCTCTCTAATTGGATATCTCAATTATGTGAGTGTTACACCATTTGAAATTGACAATTTAAAAATACTGAGTCTTTTGTTCCATGACAATGCTCTATTTTGGTCTCTCAAAAATCTTCTTATGAATATTTTATAGTTTTCAGTGGGGTGGTCTTACAAGCCTATTATTAGATTTACTTGTAGCATTTTGATGTTTCTGGTGGTATTTTGAATGCAATTTTATCAATATTTAATTATCCATTGCTCAAATCTAGAAGTTGATTGTTATATTAAGCTTACATTCAATGACCTTGTTAAATTAATTTATTAATTCTACCTGTGTCTGTATGGTATTTTGTTTTTCTATGCACAAAATCATGTTAGTTCAAATAATAAAACATTTTTCATTTTTGCTCAATTCTTTTTTTTTTTTTTGAGACAGAGTCTCACTTTGTCACCCTTGATACCGTGATGTGGTATCATAGTTCACAATAAGCTCAAACTCCTGAGCTTAAGTGATTGTCTTGCCTTAGCCTCCAAGTAGCTGGGACTACAGGCACCCAACACAACACCTGGCTATTTTTAGAGACAAGGTCTCACTCTGGCTCAGGCTGATCTCGATATTGTGAGCTCAAGTAATTCACCCACCTCAGCTTCCCAAGTGCTGAGATAACAGGTGTGAGCCACCACACCTGGCCTTCTGCTCCATTCTTAAGCATTTTATTTTTCTTGCCATATTGCACTTACTAGGATCTCTAGTCCATAACTTCACCTTTACTTTATTTTACATTTTAAGAAAACAGTTGACAATGTTCAAGTATGCTGTTTATTCAAAGCTTTATGAGGATACCTCTATCAGATTTTCAATGTTTCCTTCCTAGATACATGGGAGGCTGAGGTAGGAGGATTGCTTAAGCTCAGGAGTTGGAGACTAGCCTAAACAAAGCATGACCTCATTTATTAAAAGATAAAAAGTTTTATATTGTTTTCTAATAGTGTCTTTTAATTACAAATCCATGTAGAATTTTTATTTAAATATTTTCCCTCATTAAGTAAGATAATAATTTTTCTTGTGCTTAAGCAATTCTTTTGCCTCAGCCTCCCAAGTAGCTGGGATTGTAGGCACCCACCACAGTGCCTGACTTTTTGTTGTTGTTGTCATTGTTGCTTAGCTGGCCCGGCCCAACTCAAACCCGCCAGCATGTGCTGTGGCTGGCGCCAAAACCCTTGTACTATGGGTGCTGAGACTCACTGTTATTTCTTATACAATGACTTTATTTGTCTTTTTACTGGATGACACTTACTACCATATATTTTAGAGAAAATATAAGTATAATATTCTGAATTTATGCGTGTCTAAAAGTGTATTCTTTTTATCTTCACATTTGAATCATAGCCCTGTAAAATGTAGTAAGACTTTTGTTTCACCCCCCTCCCCCAAATTCCACCTTGAATGAACCTGTTTCAACCTTCCAAACATTACAATTTTTGAACTTTTTCTTTCATTTTTATGTTTTGAAAATTTTATCTCAATATGTTGATGGCTGTATATTTTACAATTAATTCTGCTCAGTAGACCTTTTTTTTCAGCAGTTTTTGGTAGGGGCTGGGCTTGAACTACCACTCCTAGTATATGGGGCCGGTGTCCTATTCTTCAAGCCATAGGAGCTGCCCTCAGTAGACTTTCTTATTTTGACAATTTATGATTTATTTAATCCTGTGAAATTTTCTCTCATTGATTTCTGAGTTTCAAACTACTTGTTTAAAGTCCTTGCAATGACCCCTCTAAAAAGGAATTTGCAGGACTGACCATAGCTTATCAGCCAAAAGGAGGTAACTCCCTTACTTGCATCAAGCCCCAACTTCAGAAACAGAGAGAGGGGCCTCCCCCTAACATCTAGATGAGTTTTTTCATGTGGGGAAGGAGCTAAGGAAGACCACTTGGTCTTTCCCAAAACATCCAAAAGAGTAGAGCCGCCACTTGATGAGCCATGTTATGACTTCCTGAGGAAGGAGGAAAAGTGGCTTCAAATATATGAAGTACTGCCAGTGAAAAGAGATTAGACTAATTCAAGATTGATCAATTAGGTATGAAACTGAGTCGGAAGGGTGAAAATAAAAGGTGGATTATTAGAGAGGAAAGTGAGATTAGTCTGCATTGAGATGAGATGAGATGAGAGTTTACTTAATCCTATAAGATACTGAGAACAATCCAAAATGGCAACCGAGTAACAGCTTCCCTGCAACAGGGCACAGTAAGGCTGGGAGATAAGACTTCAGGTATCTCTGGCTGGTGGGATCTGCCTATAATTTTCCCTTTGAGGATACAGGGAGTCAGCAAGGGACTTCTGGACCCCAAGAGGAGGAAAAAAACAGTGGAAAACAGGCAAGTGGTTGCATGTGTTTGATGGACCTAATCCCACCAGCAGCCGTAAGTACAAGCAGCAGTGGGACTGCAAACTGGAAAGGCCTTACCTGTGAACTGTTTTGGTATTTTTGGACTTGGCACTCAGTTGAACTGCCTTGGGGAGAGCTTGAACAGGAGTGCGGAGAACCTTGGGCATTTTCTAGGGCCCCAGACTGAGCCACTGAGCCAGACAGAGCTAGTAGTGTTTGGTTGTGGGCTACAGGGAGCCATTGTGAGAGAACTGCCCTGGAAAGCCACACCCTTGGGGTTGCAGAGCAAGGATCAGGCAGGGGCTAGTAACCAAGTGACTGAGAAGCCTAAAGGAGGGGACTGAGCTACCTTACAGCCTTAACTCTCAGGGGCAGAGTGAGACCAGTTTTGGCACACTGGAGCCTCGGGCTGTTGCCCTAGGTAGAGTGCCATGGAGTCACAGATCATAGCATCCTAAAACTCCTGGGCTTGGTGCCACCTGGACCTCCATAAGAGCTGTGCCACGACCCCCAACCCGCGACTGGCGCCCACCGGGCCTCCGCATGCACCAACCAAGAACTGCAGGAGCCACGCAACCCTGGGTCCTAACTCCTGTACCCTCCCTGCCTCTACACCGGCCCGCTTATCTGGCCAGGGACTCTGGTAGCCATGTGCCCTTTGAAGTCCTCCCTGCCTCTGCGCAGAACCCTTCTCCTGGCCAGAGACTGCTGGAGACTTGGGCTATCTGGGCCACACCTATGGTGCATCTTAGAATGGCTATAGGCAAAACTTACTAAAAGCAGAATACAAATGTCTACATACAATAACTAAGAAAATATGTTGAATAGTTTGATGAGAATATTTTAGATTGTATATAAAACCAGCACATTGTACCCCTTGATTGCACTAATGTACGCAGCTATGATGTAACAATTAAAAAAAAAAAGAAAAGAAAAGAAAAGAATGTGGCCTGGTAGGAAAAAATCTTTCCAAAACTGGAACAGCAGGGGAAAGGTAATAATGAATGGGATTTTGGTAGGGTGGCATTATTACTTTTAAGAAATATTTGGAAAGCACTGACCATAGGCTAACTTACTTGTGCATATTGTGGACTCACATATAGTATCCATAGTTGTCCCAGAAACTATATGAAAGGCTGAGGCTTGGGGGTAAATAACTTAAAATTAGGAACAGGGAATGACTTTTCTAAAATCAAACAACTAGTAGGATGCTGTGCTGTGATACAACACCCCCCCCACCCATTTTGTTGAATTCCAAAGCTCACTCCAAGAATGTACTATACCTCCAAAATATACTGTATACCCCCATATTGTTGGATTCCAAAGCTCACTCCAAGAACTCACTGCACCCCAAAAAACATATGGTATACTCTAATGTAAGAAACACATACAGATAACTGCAAATATAGCTGAGCAAATGTGATATCAGAACTAAAGACAAGGTTAATTCAGAGAAAGAATGTTCAACCCTCTAGTCGAGTGGTCAGTGGTGTCAGGGAAGGTTCTCAAGGTGAATTGGGAGCACTGGTTTGGAAAAGTGTAAAGTGAATCATACCACAAATTGTTAGGTAAAAAATGCAAAACGGAGGGAAAAGCCACTCAGAAGTTGCACCTTAGTAATTGATTCCCACTGCCTCGGTTGTTCTTACTGAATTTATAATATCAAACAACCAAATATCAGACACAGCAACTCTATAATGCACAATTGGGCTCAGGGGTTAACCTTCAGAGTCACAGAACCTGCAAAGTCCTGCAGGATTTGGTAGCTGTGAACTGAGTGGGCTGTTCTCATGTGGACAGATCACAAAAATGTTCCCTCCCCTTTCCCCAACAATCAACAGTTTTCTGTGCCACCTCCCCTCAGAGCCTGCCTTATCTTAAGATGACCACATCTGGGCTGTGTTATGTGTCCGAAGGTTCAGTCTCTTTGAAAAGCTGAATGGATATGATCATGTTATAAACCTTCTATCAGACAGGATGGGTGAAAATAAGCAGCCCTTGCTGTCAGTGAAGGCGTTGTCTTGTACTGTATACTTTGATATGTCTGTGCTTATGTTCCCTGTCTTGTAGACGATGTACTGCACATGTGGAAAGGTCAGCCCCAGATAAGACTGAAAATTATCTGAGCTGAAAGGTCTTGTCCCAGACCTATCACCACCTCCTTCTGAAGAGTTAGGAGTTTGCTCAGAGAAAGAACTACATAGAAAGCTGAGATTTTAGAACTATTACATGATAGAAACTTGGAATCAGACTTACTTATAGAATCTTGGAACACAGGATGTTAGAATCCTAGAATTATAGGATGTTCTCATCTTTGACTATTAGAACTTGAGGATCCTAGAATGATAGAACCCCGGAATCAATTATTCAGCAAATACTTCTTTAGTGCCAGGCATTATGCTAGATTCTAGAGACAGAAACATGAACAAAACTTCAAAACTTCTTGCTTTCAAGGAGTTTGCGGAGAATGTCAGAATTTTAGAATTGTAAAATGTGAGATTCTTAGAAAATGAAAACATTCATGTGTTGAAATCTTAGAATACCATGGGTGGAAGGAAACCCTGAATCGTTCCCTCCACCTCTGTCCACCATTGAGGAGGCCTACAGCCTGTTCCAGGCATATGGGATCAAAGTCTCACTAATAAGGACATCATCTCTGATTGGTGACCTCCCAGGACGGCCTGCTCACAGGGGCTCAGTGGGCGCCTAATCCTGGCTGCTTATTTGCCCGGGAGGCCACCGAGGCTCAGAGAGGACAGCTGTTTAATAGCTGACATCGCCCCGTCAGGACGAGGCTCCGGGTCTAGGACAGGCAGGACCGGGGAGGCTTCGGGTGTGTTTCCCGGGGGCCCGCTTGGCATCAGGCCCCGGCAGGTAGCGCAGAAGGAGTATGCACCAACTTTCCCCGTGGAGCTCTCAGCCCCGCCCGCAGGCCGCGTGTGCAGTAGATCGCCCGGTGTTGGGAACCCCCCTCCCCTGTTGATGTGTGTTTTATTTTGCTCCCTCCCCTCCCCATGTGCCTCAAAATCAATTTTCATTATTTTTTCTGTCTGTGTTTGTCTTTGTGGTTCGCAGGTGCTCCCTTGCATTGTTCCTCCACTTCATCAACCCCCATTGGGCAGTCCCCCTCCCCGCCCCCCTCCCCTCCGGCCAATGAGAGCCAGAGGCGGTTGCTAGGCAACGGTGCGGCCCCGCCAGCCCCGGACTCAGACTCTGAGGAAGAGTTTGTCCCTAAATCATTCTTAGTTAAAAGTGGCTCCGCCAGCCTGGGGGTCGCGGCAAACGGTAAGTCCCTCTCTCTTCCTACTTTGGCGGGTTTGCTTTTTATTTAATATTTCCTTTCGTCTGTTTGTGATGCCTGCTTGGCCGACTTGCAGCAGCGGAGCGGCCCGGGGCACGGTGGTTCAGTGGGTAGTGGGGCGGGGGTGTCGGGTTTCGGGGGCTGCTGCCATCCCCACCCCAGGGGCAGACATGAAGCAGGCAGCTGCCCTGAGGTGCACAGACAGACACCGTCACGAGACAGGAACATCAGGTAGCAAGGAGGCAGGTAGAGGAACAGAGATAAAGATTGACACAGAAGGAAAAAGTGCAAATGTGATAGCACTGACCCAACTGTGTTCCTTCGGTGGCTCCTCCTCACAGCCCTGCCCAGGACGCCAATATTACAGTGCCGGCATTTGCGTTGAGAAAACCCCGGGGAAAGAGAATTTTACCTGAAGCCCAGCGCTGTCTCTGAAAGTCCTGACTTTCACACAGCCTGCACACCTCAATGGCCCTGAAGTCCCAGCCAGCTGCGGGGCTGAATCCTGGCAGCAACGAGTGTCCCTGGGTGTAGGAAGCATGGATCTGCCCACCACTCACTGGCTTTCCCCAAGCTCTGCCCTGGCTTTCTTATAAGAAGGGGAGATGTGGAGAGTATGGTGGAAGAGCTGCAGGCTGGCCAGGTTCCAGCCCCTCATCTGGTGCCTGCCCTCTCTGTGCCCAGGAGAAGCCGTCCACTTCTTTGCAATGAGTCCCTGCTAGGGATTCAAACCTCTAGAGGTAGGAGATGGTGTATATTGTGTAACTTTGGGAACACCCTAATGGCCCCAAGATTTCTGACATAAGGAGGAGCAGAGAGGAAATGACACAGTTTTCCCACAAATAGCCACTGTAGGTGTTGATTAGGCAAATAAGTGCTTGAGTGGTACTAAATTCTGGACCAGATTCTGAAAATGGAAGCAGAGATTCAAAGAAGTATAGGGCAGAGTCCACGGGCTTTGGAATCAGATAGCTTTGAATTACATATCAATGTCATTGCCTTGGGACTTTGGATAAGTTGCATGCCTCTCCAAATTTGTTTCCTCAAGTGTAAAGTGGCCGCTGTGGTGCAAACCTCATGATGAGTGCCTACCCCCAGGGCTGGCACAGAGAAGGGTTCACTAAATGCCATTCATTGCTGCAGTCACCCCCATCTCCCTCTAGACCAGTGTTTTTCAACCATTTTTACCTCATAGCACACTTGAACCCATAGGTAAACTTCCACAGCACATTTAAATTATATTGATCAAAAAAAGAGTAAACGAAGAGAATACTTACTGTGCTTTGAATGTCTTTTGAAAATAATTAATGATCTCAAATAATGTTTACAGCACACCGGTTGAAAATTACTGCTTTAGAGGATAGACAGAGACTCTGAATGTGAAAGCTCTACAAGAAGTATCAGATGCCTTCTTCTCTGTTGGGAGTAGATTATTATAGGTGAAGGTGGGAAGGGAGGTGGGAACCTAGTGTGTGAGGTGACTGAGGAGGGTTCTACTCTGCCCAGAGAATTAGCAAATGCCTCCTGCAGGAGGTGCTTGCTGCATCCTAAGGAGTAAGTAAGGGGTGCCAGGCAGAGGTTCTTACCAAGGAGATTAATAACCATTAATTCCTGTTCTGGGTGGAGGGCAAATGTGAGGAGATGGGAACTCTGCCTGCCCCAGCTCTTTTAAAGTAGGAAGCTGGGTGGTAAGTAGGCATTGACCTTGGCAGGGTATGCAAGGCCACATGCTGAAAGTCACCTGAGCTCCCCTAGGTACTAGGTTGAGCCCCTTACACACACCAGATGACAAAGGAGGGTGGTCATCACCCACCCTCCTTCCCAGCCTCTGCTCTCTTAGAAAATCATTGAGATTTTTGGCCTTGATGATTCTCTTCTGATAGGATTTTGGGCCCTACATTTAAACCATCCTTCAAGGTCTTTTCCCTCTGCTCCCCAAGGGTGGGATCATCCCTTTGGGGGTTCAGGGTCACTTCTCCTCTACCTTTTAGCTGTGCCTTGATGCACAGAGACAGAAACCCTGGGCTGGTAGTGAGGAGAAATGGGTACTACCCCCAACCTGTGGCTCCCTAGAGATTCGTCCTTGGCAAATCACTCTCCCTGTCCAGGCCTCAATTTCTCCATCTCGCCAGTGATGGAGCAATCTCTAAGGAATTCTGATTTTATGGGTGTCAAGTGCTGCTGATAGAGTTTTCCCTGCCAGTTACCTTCTCAAGCTTACTGGGGAAAGGGTGTGTGTGTGTGTGTGTGTGTATACATATAGGCTGTCCACACAGGATCTACCATGTATGTTTCTATTTTTCATATTTTTTATGTATAATGGGTTTTGTTTCTGAGAAATAAGCCTTGCAGGTAAAAAGAGAAGGCAGGAGATTAAAGTCCTTAATCTCCCTTTGCTAATTACCTGAACAAGAGCACTTTGTTGTGAATTCTGGGGCAAACTGACGGCATTATTGCATTATTGATGTACAGGGAAGAGGGAAGACTTTGGCCTCCAGCTGTATACTCAACCCTGCTTCTCTGCGCTCCTGCTTCCCCGGGGGACCCTGAGACACTTTGGATTCCTTCCCCAAGGTCTTGCTCTGAATGTCACTCTAAACGTTAATAAACATGGCCCGTGCCTGAAGGGAGCATCTGGGTCCTTACAGGCCTACTCCTCTGACTGTTGGGCCATGCCTGAAGGGAGCTTCTGGGTCCTTACAGGCCTACTCCTCTGACTGTTGGGGTCATGAGAGAACCCAGTGAGTCTCACCCCTGGCCCGAGCCTGCCTGCCACCTCTCTGTCCCTTGCATTAGCCAGAGGACCTGCTGGTCCTGGTAGGGACCTAGTACTGCTGGATGAGGAGACAGTCCTGCTGTGTAGTGGACCCAATAAATGTTTTTAGGGTTTTGTTTGACTTTTTTTTCCAAGAAAAACAAAGTAAAATTGTTTTAATGGGATTATCCTTATAGTTTTTGCCAATCATAAAAGTAACAGTGCTTGTTAACATTCACATAAATACACTAAGGTAAAACTTTCAGTTCTCTTGTAATCCTTCTTCCCAGAGATAACCACTTCAAGCATTTTGGTGCAGGGCCTTTCAGATATGTTTTATTTAGTGCTCATTTAATAAGTGAATGAATGAACCAATGAGCAAGCAATACAAACTTAAAGACCACAGGGTAGCAGGGAGAGAAATGGCTATAAAGTCAAGGGAGATATTGGATCCTAAATGTGCTACTCTAGTAGGGCTCCTAACCTCTCAGACATCTTGCTCTGTCTGTGACAGGTGAAAAGCTTTCTGCTTTGTCATAGAATTTATAAATTTATAAAGCTGATAAAACTTCCCTATCTCCCTTCTCTATCTCCACACCCCCAGCCTTTCTAGACCACCCTAAACAGAGCAATTGCCTTAGGGCGTGCACACCTCAGGGCTTAATTCAGGATGTATTTTAAATGACAAAGGATGCCTCTCTGGCTCCTAAAGGCTGAAAATGAGGCCTTACCCTCTTGCAGGAGCTTGGCTCTCTTGCATCTCCCCTAGAGGCCCTCTGCCACAGCTGTGTCAACTCCAGCCTAAGGCTGCGGTCCCAGGTCTGCCAGGCCTCAGGACTGCCCCGCTATTATAAAATCCCCATGCAAAGTGCAGAGAGAACGCACAGGGCATCACAGAACAGCTCACTATCCCTGAGGAGAAGAAAACAAGGGAAGTAGCTCTTTCTGTTATCAAAATCCCCCCATGGGTAAGCATCCACAAATCACTGATACATATGAGGAAAGATTTCGCTAAAATATCAACGGGTCACAGTGGAGAAGCAAAGAAAGTGGTTAGGATTAAGTAAGTGTTTGTTCCTACCCCATGGAAGGTTTTCGGAATAAATATCAAATGTATCCTGAATTGCTTCTATCTAAATTCTAACGTGAAGAGGCTTTAAAACTTAGGGGTTAATACTTAGGAGGGTCAGAGGAGAAACAGCTCAGAGAAGGCTGTCAGTTTCTCCAAGCCTAGGTTAGAAGGTAGGGGTGTGCAGGAGAACTTACATTTCCTGAGGACCTTCTGTGTGTGAGTCTCTTCTTATTTGAGCTTCAATGTGTGTCCACTTCACCATTCAGGAAAACTGAGGAACAGTGACTTGCCCATTGCTCACTGTTCTTAAGGGGCATGTCAAGGATTCAGACCTAAGCCTGCTTGGTTCCAGAGCCCCTGTTTTCTTTCTTTTTTAAATTTCTGTCTTCTCTCTTTAATAGGAGGTTGGAGATGGTAAGAGGAATTCAACCAAAGCAAACTGATTTGAAAAGAATGCCAAGTTGATGGATTCCTGTTACTCACCTCGCAGACCTTTGCAAAGCAACTCTTACCAGAGAGGCATTTTATCTCTCACACAATCGTTGGCCTACCCTGTGACACAGGCCATGTTAGCTTCCTTGGAGCTAAGGTCCAGAGAAGTTAATAAATTCCTCTACATCACACAAATTCTAAGTGATAGAGCCATGTTTGAGCCCCAGGTCTGTCTGATACCATACCATAGAATCTTTCAGTTTTGTTTTTGTGAGGACTGCAGGACTTTCAAGATAAATCAGACAAGATGACATAGATGTTAAACTTGGGTGCAGCTCCCTAAGAGCCAAGCCCTGGATGCTGGGCCATCCACGTCTATTTTTTTTTTTTTTTCAGCACTGTGCCTTTCCTGCCTTGCCTTGCAAATTGCTCACTGGTCAGAATCACTGTTGTTTGGCAGTTTCATTAACTTTCTCGGGTCTTAAGCAGCTGGGATTATTTTGTTTTGACTTCCAACCCAGTGGAGGAGTGTTTATTTTTCTTTCTAAATGGGAAACACTGCTATGTATGCAAGCTCCTTCTAAAAGTATTTTCTTAAAACAAAACAAAACAAAAAATTCAACTTCATTTAGAACCTATCCAGAGTCCCTGGGGGAGTCTGCTGGGGTCCTTTTAAGTCAGTTTATGAAATCAGAAGGCAAAAAGTGTGCCTGTTTCTCACTATTGAAAAGAATTGTCCAGGGAGATTTTTGTCTCCTTTCACTACAAATTTTGTGGAACTTATTCTTGTTGCTTGGTGCCAACTGAGGTTACTTGGGTGTGCACATTTACTGAGTTTCAAGGATAAAGGACATTGGGTTGTGTATTGTTTTCAAGCAATATTGCTCATCACTAAACTCTCTTGCATCAAAAGATCCTTGTTGGTAAATCAATTCTTATTATACCATCTAAGTAGTTAAATATCCAACTCTTGGTTGGAAGACAAATTGATTTCTTCCTTCCTTCATTCAGAAAGACATTTTAAATGTTTGTAAATGTTTCCCAGAGACTGAAGGGTGAAGGTATTTTAAGCAGAGAAACTCTTAAAAATAGGTATTTTTATCAGATCAAAATTCTTTAAATGAAACTTTTACAATCAAATTCATTTCAGACTTCAGAAAGAAAATAGAGTACATATATATCCTAACACTCCCCTAGTAATCGAATACATCACACTTTCTGCAGTAGAATGTATAAATAGTTAATACTAGTGGGATTTTAAAAAGACTCCAAGTGTCATGTCAGTTCAGTTCAGGTTTCGCCACCAAATAAGTTTCGATAAAACTTTTTTTTTTTTTTTTGAGATGGTGTTTCACTTTGTTGCCCTGCGTAGAGTGTAGTAGTGTCATAGCTCATCACAGCAACCTCAAACTCTTAGGCTCAAGAGTTCCTCTTGCCTTAGGCTCCTGAGTAGCTGGGGCTATGGGACTACAGGCCCCTGCCACAACATCCAGTTAGTTTTTCTATGTTTAGTAGATGTGGGGTCTCCTTCTTGCTCAGGCTGGTATCAAACTCCTGAGCTCAGGCGATCCACCCACCTGGGCCTCCCAGAGTGCTAGCAGAGTGCTGGGATTATAGGCATGAACCACCATATCCGGTTCTGCCTTTTTTTTTTTTTTTTTAAATGGGGGAACAAGAGCTCAATTCGTAACTCACGCCTGGTTTTAGAGACAGCTAAATAACTTGAAGCTGTGTAGACACGCTTGCTGTTTGCCGCTCTGCAGCACGAGGAGCGTGCAGGAGGCTAGCACCGTGGCTGCCTGGCTCTCAGGCCTGGGAATTCAGGAGAAAAGAGGCAAGTGGTCACTTCTCCAAGAGCCTTCCCTGATAGCCCCTCCTGTGAGTGGCCCCTCTTTGATGCCCTCCTGTCTTCTGTCAACACTCCTCCTGAGCAGTCTGGGACCTGGCCAGTCACACATCTGTTTTCCTTGTACAGCACTAAGTTCCTTGAGGAAGGCCTTGTCCACGCTGTATCTTCCATGCTGAGTGCAGTGCCTGGCGCTTGTAGGAGCTAAAATCCAAAACTGCAACAAAGTCGGTTTCCTTTCTTCTTTCCTGTAGCACTCCTTCACCAGATATGCACAAGCACCATCCTAGGAATAGGCCCTGAGCCACAGACATGATACACTGAGGAGATTGACAGAGATGAAGTGACTTGCCCAAGTGCAGAGAGGCCCCCGAGGCCTGTGCCCTTCTACTCTCCCTCCCAGGTGCCTCCCTTAACTAGGCCAGCCCACACCTGCAGCTGCCCACCAGGGCAGATGATTATGCCCCCTAATTGGGGGCAGTGGTGACAACCTCACGGAGGTCACTTCTGTTTATATATAGTGTACAAAGCCCTTTTTCATACATTACCTAGGGCAAACTCCGGTGACTCTAATTTAATTGCCATGTTGGCTTTCTAGGAGGTAAGGCTTCTTCCTGACCTCACAAAATAAACAGGTCATACTTTGAATTAATGTAACTGAATGTCTTGGGAGAACCAGGGCCTCTAATTAGTCACTCATGTGACACAATTGTAGACTCTTTGCAATTCCTTTTCCACTAATTTCCCCCAAATACCATTGTATTAAAAGGTACAAAAATAACATTTTTCATGTATGGCTTGATTGGATCTAGAAATTCCTAGACCACCCCACCCATCCCACCAAGGAAGGTGCATAGCTATGTGCCCAGGTTTTTTCCATCTGGAAACTAAGCCTGGTTTGTGTCCCCATGGCAATGTTAGTGGCCTGCTCTGTGATGCCCTTGTGGACACCAGACCATATTTTAAAACATTTCCTGACACTTCAGCGTCCAGACAGTTGAAAAGGCGACTGGAAAGAGGCCAAGGAGAGTTCGGGAGATTATCATAGCTAAAATTTATGTGGTCCTCTCATTCCTGAAGCTCATTCTTCTCCATCCTCTCACTGGACCCACTGAAAAGTCCTGTGAGGATGGGAAAGTGTGGAGGAGGCTGTGAGCACAGCAGTGTGTACACTCAAGGAAACAGGCCTGGCATACACAGAATGAACCACTGTGGAGATTGGAATGTGTCCATGGATGGTCAGTCCAACCCGTGCAGCCCACACCGTTCTGTAAGCCCAGCTTTCTAGCCATAAGCCTCACCTGGAAAAGCAGCACTAGGGACCCCTGCTGGTGTGGCAGCCCAGACCTGACCCCAGCTCTGCCTCTAACCTTGTGAGAACCTTGGTTCCTCAGCTTCCTGTTCTGGGCAGTAAGAGAACTGGATGAAATCAACATTGCCAAATCTTATTCATTTCTATGTCACCGTCATAATCTGTGCCACAGCGGCATGCCCACCTACACAGTTATTTATGTTCCTTTAAACTGTTGCCTTTTCCAAACTTTTTTACTTAAGTGAATTTTTTTTTTAATTTGAAAAGGAAATTCTCTATTACTGTTGTAATTCGCTTGCCATATGGCAAGTGTATGCCTTGCTATAAATAGAAGGTAACTGTAAAAATAAATACCATGAAAGCAGGTTACCCTACCCTGGTGAGAGAATGCCTGCTGAAGGACACCGAGCAGAGATTTGCTTCCCTTTGTTAAGCAGGGACATTGGCGAGTGTTAGATGTTAAAAACACACCACTGCCAAACTGAGACTTCCTCTTCAACATTAGCCAAAGGACTGAAAGGATATGGGTGCCATCCTGAACATGACTTGCCATTCTCACGGTTTATCATCTAAAATCACGTCCATAGGTACACAGCTCTGTGGATTTTTCCAGCATTCTGTCTATGGTTTTAATGCTATGCTCCCCCCCCCCCCACCCCGCCCCCAGCCTGCCTGCTTTGAGAATAAACATTTCTTGCTGCTCCCAGAACTCATCCTTCTTTCTTTTCCTGGGCGTTGGCTTTTCAGAGCCATCTGTTCCCCCCTCCTCTTCGCAGCCTCCTGTCCTCTGCCCTGTCATCAGGTCTGAGCTGGGTGCTTCAAGCTCAGCTGCACCCCCCCACTACTGGTTGATGGCTCCTGATTTGAACCAGCAAGCCATGTGGCTTTCCCTTTGCCCTCCCCCTACCGTCCTCTCCTCCCTCTCCTTCTGAACTGCCATTATTTATGTAGGTGTTTGAGACTAAACAAGTAAAGAAACATTCCATGTGCTTTACAAGACCTAAAAGGACTGAGGCCAGAAAAAAACAGAAGGGACATGATGTGGAGCAATGGTAGGGGAAGGCTGGTCATGGGAGCCCACAGGTCCTTGCTGTGCTGTGCAGTCACGGGCAATCTGCTTAACCTCTCTGAGCCTCAGTGTCCTCCTCTGTGGAATGGAGAAGCAGGAGCCTCAGAAGTCCATGCCGGTATTAATAGTACAGTCATCTCTCAGTATCCTCCAGGGATTGGTGTCAGGACCCGCCGACAGATACCAAAATTCAAGGATACTCAAATCCCTAATATAGAATGGCACAGAATTGATGTATAACCTATGCACATCCTCTGTATGATTTGAATCATCTCTAGATGACTTATAATACCTCATACAATACCGATGCTATATAAATAGTTGTTGTACTGTATTGTTTTTGTATTATTATTTATTATTTTATTGGATTTTTTCCTGAATATTTTTCATCTGCCGTTGGTGGAGACCACAGTTGTGGAGGGCCTACTGTACTTCACATATTGTTGTGTAAATGAAAAATGTGGGCAAGGTTTCTAGCACAGTGAATGCTGTGTAACAGGTGCCCTATGAAAGTTCATTTCCTCATGCCCCTTCTGAAACCCAGAAGTTTTTGGCCAGATATCCCTGGAGGAAAGACTGATTGCTGCGCTCTCACCCCTCCTGGCTTGGAGAAGCCCCAGCAATTAACAGCTCTGCCTGGGAGTCCTGAGCTTCAGGCCCCCTACTCCTCCTGGGTGATTTCCAAAGATTTAGGGTGGGGGAGTCAGCCTAAGGCAGCAGCTAAACAAACATAGCCTGAGATCTTTGAAACAGCCTCAGATCCTTCTTTGCTAGGACCCCTTAACTGCCATTCTCTACAGTTCCAGCAACAGGCGTTGATGGTTTGGTGCCAGATAAATGCTGTGATGCTTTTTCCTGCTGGCCGGGAGTTAAAAAGAAAGGAAAATGACTGGTAATTCATTTATGCTCTACTCCCACTCTCCTGATGTATTGTGTTTCTATAAATAACCCTGGGAACCAGTTAACAATAATAGTACTTCCAAAAACCTCTCCTGGGTTGTCCCAGTGGAGACTCAGAAAATACACACCTGATGTGAACCAAGTTCTGCTCTCCATTACCTGGGTAACCTCACCAAGCTCACCTATCTCACCCAGTGGCCCATCTGTAGACGGGAGTAAGAATAGCAGTCTGGGGGAGCTGGACACAGTTGCTCACACCTGTAATTCCAGAAGCTCAGGAGGCTGATGCAGGAGCGTCTTTTGACACCAGGATTTCATTCAAGACCAACCTTAGCAAAATAGTGAGACTATATCTCTAAAAAATATAAAAATAAAGAAATTAGCCAAGTGTGATGGTACATAATTGTAGTCCCAGCTACTCAGGAGGCTGAGGCAGGACACCTCTAGCCTGGGAGTTCACTGCACTCCAGCATGGGAAACAGAGCAAGCTCCTTTTCATCTCCAAATTTAAAAGATAATAACAATAATAATAATAACAGTCTGGCAAGTGTTTCAGTGGGATAATACCTAAGACACTAAGATCAAAACAAGATGCTCAATGCTCACTGGGTCTCCCCTTGGCAAAAAACAAACAAACAAACAAAAAAAAAAAAAACAGAACGCTTTCAGGAGGTGAGGAGGTGATTTGATAAAGACTAAAGTTGTAATCACCTGTCTGCTGTCATTCAGAGAGGGAAAAAAAGAAAGTTAAGATGACCTCTGTCTGCTAATTTTGCAAAATTCTGTTTCCCTGAGCCAAAACATTTCCCACTATGTCTTCTTTCCCCCAGAGCACTGCAACAGCGCCCTCTCCAGCCTCCCTGCCCCCATCTCTCCCTTTAATCCATCCCTGTGATCCCTCTCACAGAGCTCCTGCCAGTACCTCTCTAGGCTCCCTGCTGCTGGCAGCCCAAGTCCTGACTCCTCCGCAGAGCAGCCAGCCCTTCTTTGCAGGGGCCTTCCCTCTCTCTAGCTGTTGTTCACTTTGGCGCAGACTCAACACAGTGCTGACATTTGCTGATGTTCAAAGCAATGGATTCTGAACCTCGTTAGATTAGAATGAGAATGAGGGAAAGTCTTTCTGATTTGCAGTAATATGGGGAAACCATGAGACTTGCTTATCCTGCAGAACCAATTCAACTCAACAAATTATATTAAGGGCCTACTGTGTGCCAGGGCCCATGGAGAACAGAAAGGAGTTGGCTCGCCCCTTGTCTGGAAGGGAGACAGACACACACCTACACAACTCTGCTGTAAAGCAGGCATCAGTGAGAGAAACAAGCTAGGGGAACATGCCAGGGTGTGTGGAGCTCCAGACTGGAAGTTCAGGGGACCCTCCTGGACAAAGAGGCTAACTCCCAAGGACCACAGGAGAGTTTTCCTATTTAGGCTCTGTCCCAAAGTCACCTTTAGTGTTATGGGTCTGTAGGGTTGCGGTGGACCGAATTGTCTCCGTCCACAAATTCAGATGTTAAAACCCCAACCCCATGTGAGTATTGGAGACAGGGCCTTTAAGGGAGTGATGAAGGTTAAATGAAAGTCATAAGGGTAGAGTCTTGATCTGATAGAACTAGTTATTCTTCTAAAAGAGTTAGAGTCTTCAAGATTCTCTCACTCCTCCAAGTGAAGACACAGCAAGAAGGCAGGTGTCTTCCAGCCAGGAAGAGAGCCCTCACCAGAAACTAACGCCTGTCACAACCTTGATTTTAGACTTTTCAGCCGTTAAAACTATAAAATAATAAATTTGTTATTGAAAACACCCAGCCTATGGAATTTTGTTACGGCAACCTGAGCAGCATAAGATGAAGGCTGTAGTGTAAGGATGAACCTAGATGTTTGTGCTTTGCACATCAGTTATTTGTGTGCAACCTAATGCTCCCAGCCTCGCTGTAGAGTCTGGAAATGTTTATTTCCTCCAACACTAATTCATTCGTCCATTCATTCATCCATTCATTAGCAGACTTTTCCTGGTGTGTGCTCAGTGTGGGGTCCTTTGCTGGAGAGGGGCTGCGGTCAGACCTCATTTGTGCCCTCTGTGTGCACCCATGTGCATAGGGCACGCATGAAGCAAGCACTGTGGTTCACTGCAGGGCCAGCAGGGAAGGCAGTGAGGGAAGAGGTGGTGCAGCAGGGACCTGGCTTTACAGCCCACCCTCCACCTAACCCCAGCCTTCCATGCTCTCAGGGAGCAGCCCTTTTGCTGGCTACATTATCCTGGTGTTTGCCTGGGGAGAGAGTGAGCAGTGTGGCCTGAGGGCAGGTATGCTGCTCTCCACCCCACATACTTCAGAGCTCATTGGAGGGGGGCTTGCCTTAGGAGCCAAGGAGGGCCGGATCAACCTGGGATTGCAGAACAGAAGTGTGAGTCCCCCTTATTGAGCACCCAGGGCCCAGGTACTATGCAGGGCCCTTCACCTTTCCCACTCATTGCATCTGCATAGCGGGGAGGCTGTACAGCAGGAGAGTGTGGCTTTGAATTTTGGCTCCATTGTTATTAGCTGTGATCTTTAGCAAATGAAGCAACCTCAGAGTTTCAATTTTCTCCTCATGTGTATGTGGGGATAATAATACCTACTTTGTGGGTGCTGTTAGAATTCAGTGTGAAATAATGTAACTCGAGTGCTTAGCAAAGTACCTGGTTATTGGAAAGTCTTAATAAGTGGAAATTTCTATTATTATTATCATTGTTATTTATTGAACTGAGCCTCAGAAAAGTAACTTGCCCAAGGTCACACAAATCCCAAGTAGTGTTTTGGATCCCAGGTGTGCTTGGTCCCTCCACACAGTCTCCTCTTACCCAACCAGGCAGCCTCACTTATCAACAACCATCACCCTCCTTTCTTAACAACCCTCAGGAAGGCCAAGGAGAACTTCCAAAGCAGACCAGAGATTTCTTTCCTGCACAGAGGACGAGGCTGCCTGCATAAGTTGGTGGCCATCCCCGACTCCTGGCCAAAAGGCCCCTGCATTGAAACTGCTGAGTTGCACTCTAGCCCTCGGCTCTTTTCAGATGCTCCTGTTTGGCCCTGTGTGGGTGACAAGATGATGCATGAGGTCTGGCTAAGCAGCTTATTTGTCTGAGCTGGTGATGGCCTTTGTCCTGAGGTGGGTTAATGATAAAAGGCAGTGGCCCTTTAAGGCCTGAACAATGGGCAGGCTTCTCAGGTCATCAAATCCCTGGCAGAATGGCCCTGGGCCTCTCAGAGCATGGGAGGCCTCTGCTAACTGGCTCTTCATCCACTGATGCTCCCCTCCCAGGAGGAACACTGAAATAATGGAGAGAAAGAATCAAAGAGCTTTCAGAGGACAAAGGACTTCAGAGGAGGAAACCGCCACAGAGAGGGCAGTGCTAATGCCTGACTTCCCGCCTCGCCCCTGCACCCTGCACCCTGCACCCGCTCTCCTGGCTTGGCTTGTTTCCCTCTCCATGGGCAGCCGGCCCACACCTGACCAGACCAGACTCAGTTCCCCAGCTGCTCCTTTCACTGTTGAAGTCCAACTCCCTGCCTGCAGTTACAGCCCACCAGAATGTTCCCATTTCCCTTCTTCCTGAGCCCCTCTGATCCTTCCCCAAGCCCCCACTCTAGGGAGGCACATCATTTGGCCTTGCCTGCCTGTTTCCACAAAAGCAGCTCCTTTTTTATCAGTTTCCCTCTTTGGCTTCTGAATGAAGATCCTGTTTAAAGAACACTTCTAATATTAGAATTTTTCCAAGTTCGAAAACCACTGATATACATGAACCTTTTCTTTTTTTGGAAAGTAGCAGGCTAGGATTCAAAGCCAGACCTTTTCTTAATCCTGATTTCCTCTCAGTGTATGTGTTCATTCTGCAAAGATTTCTGTAGCACCTTCTGGGTGCCAGATACTGAGCTGGTCCTCAGAGTATTGATACAATAAGACAAAGATGCTGACCTCAAGGAAGGGCCTTAGCATCACCATCCAGTCCTGCCGAGGGTTCAAGAATGCAAACGTGAAAGTGCTTCTTGATTTGGGCACCTGCATGGGCAGTGGTGATCTTGGTAAGGCCATTGTCAGGGTATACCAGGCTAAAACCAGAGGAGGATGGATAGGAGGGGAGATAGGAGAGGTAGTTTAAATAACTTATTCAAGGTCATTGGACTTCATGTCACAGATTACTTATATAACTATAAAGGTTCAAGGGTTTCTTTACAGTGGAGAGATCAGGAATCACCACCTTAACCAAGTGACCAAACTTAGCACAGCATTAGTGAGCCATGCTGATATTATCCAATAAGAAGCATACCTCATCGCACAGAAGATACACTTGCCAAAAAGGTCTAACCTGAATCTAAACATGAGGAAACAGACATATCCAGGATGTTGCACAACTATGGAACAACAGGCCTGGACTTTGCCAAAAGGTTATTAATGCCATGCAAAAAAAAAAAATGAAAAAGAAAAAAAGAAATGGGGGTAGGTCGGAGGTTCCTGATGATTAAAAGAGGCTAAAAAAAAAGCAACATTCAAACACATCTTAATTAGATTCTGAAGTATTAAGGCTATAACAAAGACATTTTGGAAGAACAGGAAAAATTTTAAAATATGGTGTGTATGTAGGTGATATGGAATAATTGTTCATTTTCTTAATTGTGATACGAAATTGTGATTACATGGGAGAATGTCCTCATTCTTAGGAGATACATGTTGATTATTGTAAAGTGTTCCTAATATCTGCAACTTTATTTTAAACGGTTCAGAAAAAAAATTTTATATGTAAAGATAAAACAGTGTGGCAACCTATTAACACCTGACAGATTTAGGTACAGAGCATATGGGTATGTTTGCTCTTTCAGCTTTTCTATGCAGTTGAGATTTTTCAAAATAAAAAATGAGAGAGACCACTCAGATTGGAGAGAGACTGAACAACAGCAGCTGGACTTTTGGACAGGTATCTTGGGACAAGTGAGACTGGATACTGTTTGTAACAAGGAGCGCCTCCTCTCAGATACAGAAACGCTCTGAACCTTTACAGAGAATTGAATGTTGAGCAGCTGAGACATAACAGGCCCTTCCTGGGTGTGGAGGGAACTTCAACAAGGCACTGCAGCCAGTAATGGGAACCATATTGGCAGGAGTGTGGGGAGCCCCACCCCAGAAATAGCCCTTCTGCGCTGAGGCACAACTGGAACAAATTATGCTCATTCATACTTGTTAAACTGCCTTGGCACCAGAAGTGATCCTTGTAACCCGAGTTTTATGGCAGCGCAGCCATAGTTAAAGCTGTTGGGTCAGCCTTGCCCCTACACTCTCTCTGTCGGAGGTTTATAGCTAAAGCATAAAATAATTCAGCATGAGCTGAAACATGAAAAACTCCTCCAGATTGTAAAGGCAAACTTTTTAAAGTGTTCTGAAAAGGCACTGTTTGGGAATAAAATCTTGTCTGTCTCTGCCTTTTCAGGCCTTGGCAAGACCCCCCAAACACCCTGCCCCCACCCTCACTCCATTCCCTACCTCAAGTCCAGACCACAATCCAATCAAACACAGAAGCTATACATCCTGTGATTGGAGGGTTCTTCATGGCCAGGGAGCCTTCGTTCCTGAAGCTGTGTGGCAAGTTGGGTCCCCTCTCTGGTCTTTTATCTCTTCATGGTTTATAGATAATATTTAGTACAGGGGATCGGGCGCAGCGGCTCATCCCTGTAATACTCATACTCTCAGAGGCCAAGGCAGGTGGATTGCTTGAGTTCACGAGTTCAAGACCAACCTGAGCCAAAGTGAGGCCCATCTCTACTAAAACTAGAAAAACTGAGGCAAGAAGGTATCTTGAGCCCAAGAGTTTGAGATTGATGTGAGCTATGATACCACAGCACTCTACCCAGGGCAACAGCTTGAGACTCTGTCTCAAAATAATAATAATAATAACTATTATGGGGCTATCCAGACAATACTGGTGTGTGGTCATTGAGTGGATGTACACAGTGTACATGCCTATACACAGTGGGCATGATTTAATATGGTCTTATTAATTATATCAAAGTACATCAAATACAGGAACACCTCAGAAACATTGCAGGTTCAGTCCACAAGAGTAAAGCAAATTACACAAATGTTTTTGGTTTCCCGATGCTTATACAAGTTATGTCTACACTATACTATAGTCTATTAGGTGTGCAATGACATTATGTCAAAAAAAAAAGTACATACATATTGCTAAAAATGCCCATAATCATCTGAGCCTCCAGCAAGTTGGAATCTTTTGACTGCTGGAGTTTCTTGCCTGGATGTTGATGCCTGTTGACTGATCAGGGTGGTGGTTGCTGAAGGCTGGGGTGGTGCGGAAATTTCTTAAAATAAGACAATGCTTATTTGCCACATTGACCAAGACTTCCTTTTACAAAAGACATCTCTGCAGCATGTGATGCTATTTGATAGCATTTTACCTGCAGGAACATTTTTTTCAAAATTTAATCAATACTCTCAAACCCTGCTGTGTTTTATCAACCAAGTTTATATAATATTCTTTGATGCCATTTTAACAATATTCACAGCATCTTCACAAGGAGTGTATTCCATCTCAAAAAACCACTTCTTTTTTTTTTTTTTTTCCATAAGAAGCAACTTCTTATCCATTAAAATTTTATCATGAGACTGGAGCAATTCAGTCCCATCTTCAGGCTCCACTTCTAACTCTAGTTCTCTGGCTATTTCCTACACATTTGCGGTTACTTCTTCCATGAAACCCCCCAAGTCATCCAGGAGAGCTGGAATCAACTTTTTCCAAATGCCTGGTAGTGATGATAACTTGACCTCCTCTGAATCATAGATGTTATAAATGGCATATATAATAGTGAATCCTTTCAAGAAGATTTTCGACCTGCTTTTCCCAGATCCATCAGAGGAATTACTGTCTATGATAGATACAGCATTATGAAATGTATTTCATAAATAATGACATCTGAAAGTCAGAATCACTCCTTAATCCATGAGCTGCAGAATAGATATTATATTATATTATATTATATTAAGCATGAAAACAACATTAATCTTATACATCTCCATCAGAACTCTTGGGTAGCCAGGTATATTGTCAATGAGTAGTAGTATTTCGAAAAGAGTCTTTTCTTCTGAGCGGTGGGTATATATTTAAACAGTGGGTTTAAAATATATTCAGTTAAACCACGCTATAACCAGGTGTGTGGTCGTTCCATTTATAAACCACAAGCAGAGTAGATTCAGCGTAAGTCTTAAGGGTTCTAAGACTTCTGGAATGCTGAATGAACACTGGCTTCAACTTCACATCTCCAGCTGCATGACCCCCTAACAAGAGAGTTAGCCTTGGAACTTTAAAGCCAGGCGTTGACTTCTTTCCAGCCACGAATTCCTAAATGACATCTTCTTTCAATAGGAGACTATTTCATCTGCATTGAAAACCTGTTGTCTAACGTAGCCATGTTCGTCAGTGGTCTTGAAGCTTCTCTCAGCATTTGCTGCTTGACTCTGCCCTCTCACGTTATAGAGATGGCTCCTGTCCTTAAGCCTCATGAGCCAACCTCTGCTAGCTTAGCTTTTCTTCTGCAGCTTCTTCGCCTTTCTCAGCCTCCATAGAATTGAGGAGAGTTAGGGCCTTATTCTGGATTAGGGTTTAGCTCATGGATCGATCCTCTATCCAGGCTACCCAAACTTTTCCTATGTCAACAAGGCCATTTTGCTTTCTTAACATTTGTGTGGAATAGCATTTTTAACTTCCTTCAGAACTTTTTCTTTACAATTAGCCACAACTGTTTGGTGCAAGAGGCCTGTCAGCCTGTTTCAGTTTCTGACATGCCTTCCTTATGGAACTTATCCATTTCTAGCTTTGGGGCTTTGTTTTTTGTTGTTGTTGTTGTTTGTTTGTTTGTTTTTTGTTTGAGACAGAGTCTCACTCTTATCCCTAGTAGAGTGCCATGGCATCACAGCTCACAGCAACCTCAAACTCTTGGGTTTAAGTTATTCTCCTACTGCAGTCTCCCAAGTAGCTGGGACTACAGGAGCCTGCCACAACACCCAGCTACTTTTAGAGATGGGGTCTCGCTTTTGCTCAGGTTGATCTTGAACTCATGAGCTCAAACAATCCACCCACCTCAGCCTCCTGGAGAGCTAGGATTACAGGCATGAGACATTCTTCCTTCCAACTGAATACTTAGAAGCCAGTTTGGGGTTATTAATTGGCCTAATTTCAATATTATGCCTCAGGAAATAGGGAGGCCGCAAGAGAAGGAAAGAGGGGAAAGGCTGCCAATCAGTGGCGCTGTCAGAACACAACATTTATCAGTTATGTTTGTTGTCTTATATGGGTACAGTTCGTGGTATCCCCAAATAATTACAATAGTAACACCAACGATCACTAATCAGATCAATAATGGAAAAGTTTGAAATGTTTGAGAATTACCAAAGTGAGACATAGAGACATGAAGTGAGCACATGCCATTGGAGAAATGGCACCAAGGACACGGTTGCCACAAGCCTTCAATTTGTGAAAAATGCAGGATCTTTGCAATGGAGCACAGTGACGGGTAATACAATGAGGTAAGGCATGCCTGTACACAGAGATCTATAGAGAAGAGTTGTCTTTTTAAAAGAATATTTAGTCCTTATTAATTGAAGATATTAGATTCATTAATTAAATAGTATTTTCATTGTATTTGAGTCAATTTAAAACAAGTACTCTACCAGAGATATGTGAAAGATCTCGGCAAAGGAGAACCACAATGCCTTTTCAGTCTTTATTAACTGGACTTCAGAGATCACCAATTAGAGTCACAGAGAGAAAACCTGCCAAGGATTGTGTGTATCTTACCCCACAGAGGGAAATCATAATGAATATGTTGAAAAGAAGCTTTAAACTAACCAAGTGATTCTTCAAAGATGCAAGCCCTTTGCCTAGCAGTAACGTGGGCATAGCAACGTGCAACAGTGTTGCCAGTGGCAATATGGTGCATCTGAGATGGCAGAAAGACTAGGAGGCCCTCCCGGCTCTGGAACATTTTTCCATTGCCATTAAAATGCTTTACTCTGCCTGCTTATTAGTGAGGGTCACTGAGCATTTGAGCATGAATCTCTCAGTAAAATGCAGTTATACATTTTTGTAGTTACAAGTTTAGTGAACTGAACATTTTTTGTATTTTTGTGGGATTGGAGGGTCACAAACTAGGAAACTCGGACAACTCTGGAAACTCTGTTCCATGATTAACTTCATTGGTGAATACAGTAATCCCTTGGTATCTATGAGGGATTGGTTCCAGGACCCCATGCAGCTGCCAAAATCTGGGGATCCTCAAGTCTCTTGTATACAATAGTCCAGTATTTGCATGTAACCTATGTATATTGTCTTGTGTACATTACAGCATCTCTAGATTATTTCTAATATCAAATACAATGTAAATGCTGTGTAAATAGCTGTTGTACTGTATTGTTTGGGGAATAATGACAAAGAAAAAAGTCATTATATGATGAGTTTAGATGCAATCTTTTTCCTGCCCTAATATATCTCATTGCAGTTGGTTGAATCCACTAATGCAGAACTCATGGATATGGATGGCTGACTGTATTAATTTAAAAGTGAGAATAGTTGTCTTTTTTTGAACATGGAAAAAAAAGTGTAGTCAAAATTACTCGTTTGTTATGTAAAAGGTAGCCCAAGTGCAGTTCTTAATGGAAGAGAAAATACCTAGAAAATCACAGGAAAAGAATTTGATTTTATCCTTATATTATCAGTTTTTGGTTAAAGGAAAGGAGAGGCTTTGAAGCCAGATAATCCTAGGTTCAAATCCCAGCTTTTCCACTTACTAGCAGCGTGACCCTGACAGATTAATAATCCATTCTGAGCCTGGGTGGCTTCATCAGTATAATAGGGTGTAATAATACTAACCCAGCAGGGAGAAGTGAGGACGCAGCATAATCTATGAAAAGCTCTTAGCCCAGCACCTAGCAAATAGAAAGCATTTAATGAACAGAGCTACAATTAGTACTGAATCTGCAAAGAACAAGAGCTCCTGATATCCAGACCTGTCTCTCAAGTACTGTTCTTTGGCACCAGGAATGACAGCCCAAGGCAAGCCAGCTGACATCAAAAGCCCTGCCCTGCCAACCTTCAAATGCATGATGCAAATGCACTGTGATTTCTAACCTTGTGAAGCTGTCTCTTAGCCTCGCCCTTCAAGTCACTAGGGGTTTGATGGGCTGGGAGGACATTGGAGATAAGAAGAAACTTCAGTTTGTTATTTCAAAGCAAGGAAGCTTCAGATAGGGCCAGCTGGTTTGTTCAGAGCCTGCGTTTCCAGATAGTGGTCAGGTGATAGAAATCACCTCCACTGGCCCTTTTTCTTTGGCAAACATACTGGGGTGGGCAGGAAAAGGTGAGCCAGAATCAACTTCCTTATTTTTTGTTTTTTGTTGTTGGTGATGGTGGTGGTGGCAGGTTTTTTTTTCTACCTGAGTTAGGACTATGACCCCCAAACTGTTCTGTAGAGGTTAAGCATTTTAATTTGAGTCACCACAGTGTCAGCCAGTTCATCATGGTGCTCCTCACTAGCTGATTGGCACTGGAAAGTCACTGTCACCTTGGCCCTCACTTTCCTTATCTCCAAAGGGAGAAGAAGACTGCCCTCTCTGCAAACTTCCCCAGCCTGCCTTGTGGCTTCTGTGAGATAAGGCTCCTGAAAAGTAGCAGTGCTCACAAAGGCAGGGGCAGGAAGGCCGCCCGGCCGCACACTGTACACATACACACCTCTGAGCAACAGGCCTTTTCCCAAAAGGTATATGTAAATAGAGGATGTTGTTACAAAAAATACATGGTAAATAGAGTATTTAATAAATAGAAACATGTTAAGTACAGGATAGGAGACAGAGAAAACTAATATTGACTTACCCATCTGCTACCTTTAATTTATTCTGACTTTGGCATCGAGATTCTCGACTGTGTATCTTTTCTCATCTAGTAGCATGCCTGGATGAGCAAGACTTTCAAATAGGTTGTCTCTGATATCACGAAAGATCTAGATACATTTGCCTACAGGAAAGAAAAATAGTTCTTAAATATGCCTTAGAAATTGCCATCCCCCTGGTCAGAAGAGAATTTATGACAGGAAATTAAATGTGTATTTACTGAATGTGAATTTCTCCTGGTGAAGCACACACCAGACAGGGTAGGAAGGGACTAGACTTGTTTCCTGCTCATTTGCAGCTTGGGTCCAACCTTTCCGATCTGCATTCCTTGGGATGAGAGTCTGCTGCTTACCCTCACGCCCAACCTGTCATCCCCACACCAGGGTATTCCTTCCTTTCCTGTCTCACTGCTAGGAATATACCTCTTCTAGGACTGGAAAATTGCAAAAAGCTGGGATATGAAATCCCCCCTTCCTTCAGGGCCTCCTGCCTCAGCTTCCAAGTCGCCACCTACAGACTGTATTTGTGATCTGAACAAACTCCGTGTCTGTAGTCTGAAAAGTACGCGTTAGCTAAGTCCCCTTCTTTGGAGCTAGCAGCAGATACAAATCTCAGGCTGAGGAGACTGTCCTAAAGACCCTCATAGTGTTACTGGAATTTCTTTCTTCAGTAGGTCCTTGGTCTCCTCGAAGAATTAATCCACAGACCACAGATCAGTGGTAAGATAGGATTTTGTTAGACAGAAAGGAATACAGACGGTGTGAAAAACACCAGAGCTTCTGGACAGAAGGGCTAAAAAGCATCAGAGCTTCTGGCAGAGAAGACCCAAAGACCCAAGTGGGAAGTCTCGATGTGAATCTTTTGTCTAGGGGTGTAAGGTCTTGAGAATTACATTTGACTAGGAGTTGGTAGATGAAAACACTTTTTCAATGTTAATGAGAGTTATTGACAAACTAAGGAATGCAGTCCTTCTGAGTCAGGGCAAAAGGTCAGGGCATTCCCTTTATGAAATTTCCGAGGCCTAAGAAAACTGGGGTCCCCTGTTCCAGCCTTGAATGGGGGAACCCTGTATCAGTAGAACCTTTCACCAACTCTTCAGGGGAAAGTTTCATGGGATTTAAAAGTCTAACCAGAACCCCACTGCACTCAGAAGGCTGTGAGCACTTCCAGCCTTGCAGGGATTCTCTTGGAAAGACTCCACATTAGGTAAGGGCACAGGCTTTGAAGTCAGCCAGGACTGGCTTCAGACCATTTCTTCAATTTGTGGCCACATATCATTGGACATTTTACCCCCCTCATTCATGTCTATTTTTGTCTTTTGCAAGATAGGGATAATAATAGTTACCTGGAGAGGCAAGATGGGGTCATTGACAGGACAAATTAGGTAGTACCGTATATACTCAAGTATAAGCCGAGTTTCTTCGGCACAAAGTTTGTGCCGAAAAACCTGAACTCGGCTTATACTCGGGTCATACAAGTTATTTGATTCGGTGATTGTGATTTAGCTTGATTACCTGTTAAGCTATGGTTTTCTGCACTTTATTTAAAGTTTTAAAGTTATTGCTAGTTTACAGTTTTTCTTTAGCAATAAATATTGAAAAGCATTTAACCTACTGATTCCTCAATTATTGTAATTGTTTTGGGTATATATTTTTATTTTTTATTTTTTGAAATTTACCAGTGGCTGCTGCATTTTCCACCTCAGCTTATACTCGAGTCACTAAGTTTTCCCAGTTTTTAGGGTAAAATTAAGGAGGTCGGCTTATACTCGGGTCGGCTTATACTCGAGTATATGCGGTATTTGTGGAGAGATGAGCAGGAAGTCTGGCACATGGAAGTTATAAGAACAAGTCAGTCCTTTGGCCCACTGGCTCCTGAAGGACAGATTCCATTTTGTATAACCCACAGAACTCACACTTACAGACGACTAAGAGTTCCAAGAAGGGGGAGATGGACTGGGCTATGCACTACAGAAATGCTGGCTGGGTAGCCCTGGTCCCCCACAGCAGTCATTCAGGCTGTCTTCCTCAAGGCTAACAACACCAGTTTTGCAAGAGTCTCACTCTGTCCTCCGAGTGACAAGGCATCATAGCTCACAGCAACCTCAAACACTTGGGCTTAAGAAATCCTCTTGCCTCTATTTTTGGTAGAGATGGGGTCTCACTCTTGCTGAGGCTGGTCTCAAACTCCTGAGCTCAAGCAATCCATCTGCCTCAGCCTCCCAGAGGACTTTGGGGTTTGCATTTATATATTTGTTTTTATTTATTTGTGTATTTATTTTGAGACAGAGTCTCACTTTGTCACCCTTGGTAGAGTGCTGTAGCATCATAGTTCACAGCAACCTCAAACTCTTCGGCTGGAGTGATCCCCTTGCCTCAGCCTCCCAAGTAGCTGGGACTATAAGCACCCACCACAATGCCCGGCTATTTTTAGAGGCAGCGTCTCACTACTGCTCAGGCTGGTCTCGAACTCCTGAGCTCCAGCAATCCACATGCCTCAGCCTTCCATAGTGCTGAGATTACAGGCGTGAGCCACTGTGTCTGGCCCTGGATTTTGTTTTTTTATTTTATTTTATTAAATCATAGCTGTGTACAATAATGCCATCATGAGGTACAATGTGCTGGTTCCATATACAGTGGATTTTGTATTTTTAATAGACCTCATCACCCTCATCTCTGAGTCTCACGGCTGCTTAGGAGTGACTACTTCCCAGGACTGTTACAGGGCTCCAATGAGATCCCATGTACAGAAGTGTCAAGCACAGTGCCTGGCACATAGTAGGTGTTCAGAAAATGTTGAATCTTACAAGAGAGGAGTCTGGTTAAAGACAGGCCGTGAGTGTGGTCTGTGTTCTATCACAGTTTGCTCCCTGCCTATTTCAGGGACAGCTTTGTGAGGCAAGCCAGGGCAGCCACATGCTACAGGGATAGCCTGCTCTGGACTGTACAACACATGGGGTGGGCGATGCAGCCAACCAGTTCATAGTGCCATGTCTCCCCTTCCCTGGCACCTGGTGAGACCCCAGCTGGCACCATGCCAGGGGCTTGCCTTTCTGCTTCCCAGGCTGGAGGCCATACTGTTTCCAAGTCACATTGGAATGTATGTTGCCAAGACCTAATAGGAACAGCCTTCCCACATTAGGACACTCCCCACCCCCACCCCACCTTGGCAGCCTGGCTAAGTGCTCTAAGCAGGTCCCTAGGCTTTTGTGTGTAGACCCACCGGCCAGCCCCCAAACACGCCTGGCCCCTTTCACAGCTGCACAGCCTTGCACAGGAGCATCTCTGCTAGACACAGAGGGTGCTATGTGCTTTCATGTCTCTGGCCTCATTTCATCCTCACAGCGAGTCTGGGACACCAGGATTTTTCCCTTCTCACAGGTGAGGAAACTGAGGCCCTGAGATCACACTGCTCACCTAAGGTCAGGCAGTTAGCAAGTGGCAAGATCCCTCAGGTCTGGTGCCGGTGCTCCCAGTCTCAGCACCCCACACTGAGGGCTGGCAGGAATAGCTCCAGGACCTAGGGGCTTGAGGGATGTATCTGCCTGGACAGTCAAAAGGCAGGATGTTTGTCACTCTCTCACTTGACAAAGTGAGGCAATTTGTCAGATTCTTTTGGTAACTTTTTCAGGCAAAGGGGCTCGGGTGAAGACAGCTCTTGGCTTTAACAGAGAATGGCTTGAGGGTGCTATTTCTGGTAGGCCTGGACCAAGGGAGAGAAGAGAAAGCAGCTGTAGTGATTGGGGTAAGTGCTTGGCCTGTCAGAAAGATAATCTCCCCACACCTGGGCCCTGGAAACACAATCCAGGACTCTGAGATGCACTTTCATCTGTCACCATGGCGTCCCCAGGCTGACCTGCCCCAGCGTATCCAAGCTGTGGGGCTCAGGTTACAAGGCCCACTATCAGGGCCCTTGAGTCCCAACAATGCCTGTTTGTCCTTTGGAACTACCATCTCCCAGGAGGAATGTTAATGGGATGGAGAGGGAGGAGGCTTGGGAGGGAGAAGAGGCAGCTTGGGTCTGAGCTGGCTCTCCTGTCAGCCTCCAGAGTGAGCTCATCCATGAATGTCTGCTAGTCCTTCCAAGAGACTCTTAAACCATCCCCAGGAAGAGGAGTTTGTCCTCTGCTTTTCCTTAACCAGACCTACTGTCATTCCTAAAGAGGAGTGAGGGCCCGCTGTTTAATTGGGGCTAAGTCTACCTACCCCTTGGCACACTTTATCTCAAGAAATATTTTCAATAGCACAAATATGGAAAATGACTCGGATGTCCAATAATAGGATGTTGGTAAAATAACATTACCTTCTCTCCATATGATGTTTTGAGTAATCATTAAAATCATGTTTTCATATAACGTGTAGAGACATAAGAAAAGTCACATAGTGTAATGTTAAGTGGGAATTGGAGAGAAACTATATATGCACTACGCATATGAGCCTAACGTGGTAAGTATATGCCTGTGTGTCAGAATGACTAGATACCAAGGAGTGCTATTACTGAGGGTTGTGGTTGTGTCTGGTGTTTTTGTTTTTTCCCTTTGTACTTTTCTCCTTTATACATTTTTCTAGTGAAACATGTCACTTGAGGGCCAAAAGAAAATTAATTTCTTAAAAATGAATTTATTTCACTCCTACTCTATAACATTGTGCAAGGTGCTAGGGGTAAGAGATTCAGAAGAACCTCATCTCAACCTCGTCTCCAACCTCTGTGAGCTCATACTCTACCTACCACAGCATAAAAGTACATAAGCAGATGGCAAAAATGTAACGTTTTGAATAGCAACGATGATTATACAGACACATTTGTTAAGTGCTGTGGATTATTCTAAATGCTTTATGTGTGTTTACATTTAAACCTCACAGCTCCGTGTGGTAGGTAGTTTTTAACCCATTTTACCAATAGTCTGTACAGAAAATAGCAAGAATTAACTTTCTCAATGGGGTTAGGCAGGCTGGAGAATTAGTACTTATGATGATTCTTACAGGGTAAATGTGAGCTGTCCAAGCGGACAAAGCAAGACAAAGTTTTTCAGGTACAAGGAGTACTAGGAACAATGATAGCAGGGAGGGGAGAGCCGACGTTATGAAATTGCTGATACCATGCTCCTTTCCCAGGGAAAGCTAGAAGGCCCTTCAGAGCCAGTCTGTGAAGGGCAGAGACAATCACGCTGTGAAGTTTGAGCATTAGGCAGCAGTGAGCCGTCGAGGAGCTCTGGCATGGTCAGGAAAGATCATGTGGGAGCTTCTGAAACCCTGTGAAAAGCTCAGCTGTATGTAGAGAGAAGTGTTCCTCTGGAGACTGGCGGTTGCAGGAAAATTCATCTCCGTTCCAGCTGAAGTAGCAGAGAAGGAGAAAGGAAACGAGAGGCCACAGAAATGTGTGAATTCTGCTAACCCTTATCTGCTTGCAGAAAGTCACTGCAGCCATGTGGAATCCAGCCCGGGATAGGGGGTTGTGCGTGCAGAAATGTGTTTACCACACAGACTGTGGAAAGGTGTTACTGCTGAAGAGAGACCTGGGGATTCCAAATGGGCTTTTGGTTTTTGAATGCGAGTTCTGTGCTTAATTAGTCCAAATCATTTCTGGTTTTGCCATAAGAACAAGAGAAAATCTTGTGTGGCAGTGCTATAAGTACTTATATTCCAAGTTTGGCTGGGACTGCATCTGTTACAGAAGTCCCCAAGCCCCTCACCATAAACATGACAAAATACTTGAAAGCTGGAGGAACCCTCTTGGTCCTGTTCGCCATGCCTTTAGCCTACCAGATGACAGTCTGTGGTGCTTGGCCACAAGGGTCCTGCTTGCAACAAATGAGACAATCAGAAAGATGGACACAGTTGTTTATCAAGATTGTCTCTTATTCTAACATTGTCCTTTCTATTAAAATATCCCTTTTCCAATGAAGTAACGATGACTAGAGGAAAAGGTTCTTTTGTTATTTTTAATTTGGACATTTTGGAACCATTGAGCCTATGCCTTATTAGTCTTTACTTAGTGCTAAACTCTGAGAAACACGCAAAGAGGAATCAGACATAGGTGTGGTCTTTAAAGACAGGTGATCATGAGTGGTAATCTAAGGTACGAAATGATGAGGATCGTCTAGAAAAGGCTGAATGTTATCATTGAGAGATTTTGGGGAAAGGTATACAGGAATTCTTTGTACTTTTTTGTGCAACTTCTAGGTACATCCAAATAAAAAGTTAAAAAGGCTGTCACCTAGGGTGAAATATAGAAAGGAATAGCCTGGTGGCACCTGTAGCTCAGTTGGCAAGGGCGTCGGCCACATAGACCTAGGGTGGCAGGTTCAAACCCGGCCTGGGCCTGCTAAGCAACAATGACAACTCCAACCAAAAAATAGCCAGGCACTGTGGTGGGCACCTGCAGTCCCAGCTACTTGGGAGGCTGAGGCAAGAGAATCACTTAAGCCCAAGAGTTGGAAGTTGCTTTGAGCTGTGATGCCACGGCACTCTACCCAGGGCGACAGCTTGAGGCTCTGTCTCAAAAAAGAAAGGAAAGGAAAAGCCTGATGTTTTCATTTTAAAGCTGCATTAGGGAGAATCTTGAATATCAGGCTTTATTCTATACATAATGTGGAGCCATGAAAAGTTTTTAATTAAGTTTAAAATAGAGTCCAATTTCCCACTAGAAAGATTAGGGTGAAGACTGATTACAGAGAGGTGAACCTAGGGGCAGCTAGAATAACCCAAGTAATAAAGGATCATCTGAACAACAACAACAAAAAAAGACAAAATTGTAACAAATTTAGTTTAAATATTTTAATTGGCTTTTATTTGTGATGCTACCATCAAGCAATTCCTTATTATATAAAAGAAAATGAATGTTTTGATGAGCTGAACAGAGGTTGACTTTATAGATGGAAAAGGGCTGAGGAAAGCAAAAACAAAGAACAAAAAGTAGACTGATCAGGTTATAGAAGAAGGGACCTCTCGATCATGCCAGGTGAAATAGAAATGTTTGTGGATTTGACTACAATGTCCTCTCTGCTGATAGCTTGGAAAGTCAGATAAACAACTTAGCTTGGGCTTGGTAGTGGAATTTCAGCATGAGTGACTCTATTTCAGTATGGTCTGTTGGGACTAGTTCAGGAGCTCAATGCAAACCAACATGGCCATTATAAATTTTAATACCTAACAGGACTAGCTCTGCAGGACGTTAATAGTAGCTACTTGAGATAGGAGCTCCATGGACAAATAAATTTGGGAAATGTTAAGGTTAAAGAGATTCTTTACTGCAGGAGTTCTCAGCAGCATTAACTTGTTAGATAATGGGCTCTGTGAGTCTAAGCAAAAGAGATGATTTGCAGTGTTTCCCAAACATTTTTGACCATGTAACCCTCTTAGGAATGTGAGTCTAAGCAAAAGAGATGATTTGCAGTGTTTCCCAAACATTTTTGACCATGGAACCCTCTTAGGAACTTCCCAGAGATGTTGTATTCAGAAAAAAACCCTTTGGGAAATAACTGGCTGGCACTGAAATGGAAAGAAGTGTGTGTGGCACAGTCCTTCCTTCTGTATTCGGCAAAGAGAAGACCCTGGCCTAAACATACAGGTGCCCACAAACCCTCTTCTTCCTTCCCCAGCTGTCTGCATCCCCAAGATCACTGCCCTTCCCCTTATACAGAAGATTCCTCTGTGGGTTTGTTAACAGCAGAGAAACAATAACATCACAGATGCCTAGACACGTGTCCAACCCAATTTTATTTTTCTTTTTGAGACAGAGTCTCACTTTGTCATCCTCAGTAGAGTTCTGTGATGTCACAGCTCACAGCAACCTCAAACTCTTGGGCTTAAGTGATTCTCTTGCCTCAGCCTCCTGGGTAGCTGGAACTTCAGGCACCTGCCACAACGCCTGGCTATTTTTTTGTTGCAGTTTGGCCGGGGCCAGGTTCGAACCCGCCACCCTCAAGTATATGGGGCTAGCACCCTACCTACTGAGCCACAGGTGCTGCCCATGCCAGGCTGTTTTTTGGCTGCAATTGTCATAGTTGTTTAGCAGGCCCGGGCCCATGTCGAACCCACCAGCCTCGGTGTATGTGGCAGCCACCTTACTCACTGAGCTATGGGTGCTGAGCCTTTTCTTTTCTTTTCTTTTTTTTTTTTGAGACAGAGTCTCACTATGTCACCCTCGGTAGAGTGCTGTGGTATCACAGCTCACAGCAACCTCAATCTCTTGGGCTTAAGCGATTCTCTTGCCTCAGCCTGCCGAGTATCTGGGACTACAGGCGCCCGCCACAACACCCAGCTAATCTAATTTTTAAAAATCACAATAATGAGGAATAATTCAATGTTTTTCTGGGGGAACCATTTTTGAAGGATTCTTCAAATGTTATTTTCTAATAGTTCCTAATTCACTTCTTTTTGCATTTCAGTTAAAATGTATGGTAGTTTTAATCCCTTTCCCCTTATAAATGAACTCCGCCTTGACTTTGACCTGGGTGCTATACTTAGGTAAGCTGGTCTCACCTCCTTCCCCACCCACCCTCTCACTTCGGCACACTACCTTGTGGTCGCCAATAGCACACTGTTACTCAGCATTTTATTTTAGTTTGTCACACCTACTGACCTTCATAAGTTGTTCGACCTTCAGCAAGTACTTAACCACTCTGAGCACTGCTTTTCTTAACTTCAGTATGGGAAAAGCAATTCTCATCTATCACAGCTAGTGCAGAACAGGCCTGGGCATGCTGTATATTTAGGTACTTGGTAAATATTCTTCCTGCTGGTCTCTTTCAGTGATTGTTATTGTACTCTGCACTTAACAATGCTTCAAAAATACTTGTGGGTGAACACTCAGCTGCCATTATTCTAATAAAGATATTAATTAAGGAACTAACTGTACCCTTTAAGATCTTTATTGTTCTTTCTCTTTTGCCTTCCTTTCAATCAAAACACTTAACTTGGCAATAATAATAAGCTGTAAACAACCATGTGAGGTAGGTATTATTTTTGTTTTTTGTTTGTTTGTTTGTTTGTTTTGAGGTAGGTATTATTACTCCCATTTTATAAACAAAGAAAATGAGGCTCAGTGTCGAACTATATTCAAATTAAGATCTTTCTGATTCCTAAGCCCATGTTCTTTAGTATTGCACCAGGAATGATAAAACCCATTTCTTCTTTCAGTCCTCCAGGCAACTCAACAGTTATTGACATGTGCTGGGTGCTGTAAGAGGCATTCCAGCCCTCCAGGAACTCACCTTCCAGGTGAAGGAGACGAAACATGTGCATGAAACTTGCAAGGCAGCCTTGTAACATCTCATTTATCCCTAGCTGGGGAATGAGCTGTTATATTAAGTGAATTTTACAGATGGAATCACAAGACTTTAACTCAAAGGGGTCTTACAGATCTCATTGTACAACCCCATTATTTTAAGGGGAAGAAACAGAGTCTCGAGGACACTGGGTGAGCTGCTCAAGGTGGCTCAGTCCAACTATTGGGGAAGGAACATTAGAATCCAGCTCCTTTGACTCCTGCCTAGGATTTAAAAAATACAGTAACATTTTCTTAAACAGAATACTAGTTCTTTGGAGTTTGTGTCAAATGGATGTTTTCCATCTTGCATCATCTGAATGTCTTGGTATCATTGTTAGAATTAGCATTGTAATGCTGTGCTAGAAAACAGTGGTCCCTTCCAGCTTTCTAAGTGTGTATGGGACAGTTTGCTCCTTACTCTGTGGCCCAAGCAGCTTCCTGTCACTTAAGCTCATTAAGTCATCTCTAACACTTAGAATCATTTTTCTGGTTTTTCCTTTAATATACATACACATGTAAAATTGAACTAACATTGGGAATTGTAGAGTTAAACAGATTTGTGTGATTAATTAGCTTTGGTCCAATTACTTTATGTCTTTGAGCCCTTTTCCTCACTTGTAAAGTGACAGAATACCTACCTCATGGGTTACTGGTGTAAAGTGATAGGAGTATGAGGAGTAAGAGGTGACTGGAACTTCATAGGTGCTCAGCTTCCTTTTTTTCCAAGTATTCACTTCCTCACTCACAAACTGCACAGAAATAATGAAGTAGAACCAAAACAGGTGCTGGTCACAAAACACAAACCCCTCCTGCCTAGTAAATCAAAAGTTCTCCTACTCGAAAAACCAAACCAAACCCCAAAATAAAACCCACGTATAGTATGTCTATTTTCTTCCTCCCAGGAGGATAAAGAAGGCTTTACCACAAAGCATAATTCATATCATCTCCAGATCTCAGGCTGTAGCACCTCATGAAAACTATTAACACATCTCCCACCGCCTACTTTATGAACGCATATAAAAGCAGATCAGGTGAGCTCCCTGTGGGTAATGGCTGAATCCCCACGTATGTGAAATTTGACCTCATGTGAAGCAATTGTTTTAAATTCACTCTGGGCAGAGAGAACGCCTTTCTGTGATGTACTCTGAACAGCACTGTGGATTTCACAGACCCGAGAGGTCAAGGCTTTAGCATTGGAAAGAAGCTTCCAAGCCCTCTAGTCTAACCCTAAAAGATAAAGAAACTGAAGCCTGGCAAATGCCTGAGATGTCCCCAAGACTCACAGAGTCTGGGGCAGATCCCAGGTGATACCTGTTTTCCTGTGTATTTTGTTCGTGCCTCTGTTTCAGAATTTGGTTTCCCTTCTTAAAATGCCTCTCTGATTCTGTAGGTTTGTGAGAGGGGAGTAAATGAATGTGTGGATGGACAGAGCTTGGATCAAAGCCTCTGTTTTGTGACTAGAGCTTCAATGTGTCTTTTTGTAGACGCTCCCGTTGTGGCATTTCCTAGCAGCCCCCTTCTTGGACTTTATATTTGCTCCTGGACTGGTTCTGAGGAGCCCCCAGCACCATGCTGCAGCTCCCCTCCCTGGCGAGAATATTGCCTTGAGTGCTGGCCTAAGTGCTGGATATTTCTTAATTCCCAACTGTATCTCACACAGACAGAAGTAAGGTCCAATTCCCAGGGTGTCCTTGTGCTGGAAGCCTGCTGAGCAAATTATCCCTTTCACCAAGAAAGTATTTTTAATTTGTGTCTACAGTTGGTAGAAATAGCCAAATGTGAGGCCCTGAGCTCTTTATGAAGCACAGAAGAGGAGAGGGGAGCTCACGCTGACTGGGCACCTGCCAGCGGCAGCATATGCTCTCTCCTGTCCAGAGGCAGGTATTCTTACCTTCCTTCCACAGAAACTGAGGTCCAGGGGTGCAGGGTGAGACCTCAGCTTACACGTGGCTGTCTACCCTCATGACTACCTTGCCCTGCTTCCGCAGCGTGAACTTCCTTGGCCTCCTTAATGAGGCTTCTGAGATTTAAACTGAGCAAATCTACGTTTAGATGTTGCAAGATCTCATTGGCATTTAATGTGGTTGGGTGTTTGAGTGTATTTTTATATCTTGCCTGGGGCCTGAATAAAAGTTACAAGTAGCAGTGAAGACCAAACCAAGAAAGAAAATGTGGGCAGCCAACCTTGTAACCTTAGCTAATCTTTAATTATGCCTTAATTGAGGGCCTGTGAAGTAGATACCGGAAGACTAATGATAATATGTTGAGTTTATGTAGCATTTTAATTTCCCAAACTTCTTCATGTGTATAATAATAATTGCTGCCATTTACTGAGCCCCAGCTGGGTGCCAGGTACTGTGTGAATATTATTATATTACTTCTCTTCTCAGCCCTTTAGGGGAAGTATTATCCCCTTCATCCAAATGAAGAAACTAAGTGTCACTCCTCTAGAGAAGCACTGGGCAGCCTTTTGCCCCCCGATGCGTCCAGGAGGCCTGTCCACGGTCTGCTCTAGCTCCTAATCTCCAGGTGGCACTGCCTATGGAGCTTGGTGCCCAGACAGCAGGGGCTGAGTTTTCACTCTGCTCTAGCCCTCTAGGGTACATCACTGTCCACTTTGGAATAGCTCAGTGACAAAGTTATTGAATCCCAACCCAACAACTCTGTAAAAAGTATGTCACATCATTCTCTTTTGGACAGATGAGAGAATTATGTGGCTGAGAATTTTTTAATTTATTTTGGTCAAATTGCAATGTTAATACTACCTTTTCAACACCACCCAGCCCCTGCCCCAGTTAGGTAAATCCAGAGGGTGTCCTGAGGTCTTCATAGAGCACCTCCAGGATCCTTCTGACTTTCTCCTCATAGAGCACCTCCAGGATCCTTCTGACTTTCTCCTCCTCCACCCCATGCTCATGGAGACATCTCCCACCCCCGGGCAAATCTGAGGTGACAGCATCGTGGAACTGAATGGCCTGTATCTGCTGCACCCTAGACTGATGCACAGAATTCCTATCAGATGGATCACCTCTTGTCTCACAGACTGGAGCCCCCACAGCCTTGGGGGCAGGTTGGTGTGGCTTTGTTTTCTGACTTGTTTATTTCATTTTGCAAAAATCTGGGACTTTGACAGGTACAGGAAGTTGAGTTGATGCCCAAAGTGAGAGCTTCGTCCAGCAAATCCACCTGGTTGGTCTGTACTTCACAGTAATGACAATGCTGGCTAACACTGATTATTTATAATGTGCGAGGCAGCCTACTAAGTACTCTACAAAATTATTCCACTAAATCCTCCCATAACCCTGCGAATTTTATTGCCATTTAAATTTTTTGTATTCCAAAATATTAGGGGATATGCATATTTTATTTACACACTTTGTTTTTGTACAGGCTGAGTCAAATTTGTAAGTGTGCCCTTCACCCAGGGAGTGTAAACCATACCCAGTAGTTAGTGTGGACTTACCCATCCTCTCATCCCCATTTTTAAAGGAGGCAACTGAAGCACAGAGGTTTTGTTAACCTGAAGAAGGTCCCCTGGCTGGGCAGGAATAGGATTAACATCCAGCCTGGGCTGGAACCCCAATCCACCTGATTTCAGAAACGCTACTGCTCTTTACCATTCCACGCCACGCCTTTACCCTTCAGCAGCTTAGTGACCCTCGGCCAGTCGCCTCACCAGGTGCTCTGAAATGGGAATGCCTACTTCTCCAGATTTTTGTCAGGATCAAAGAAGATGAGAACTTGCCAAAAGCCAGTGGATCCTGGTAAATGTCTGCTTCTTTTCTTATGGGGTCTGTGGCTAGTAAATATTTACTGATCTAGCTTTTAGGCACTTTGATGCAAATGTCCTATCCACTACCTCTTTTCTACTGCACCTCTTTCATATTCAACAGCAGAAAAACGGTGCTTTCAGCTGTGTGTTTTAGAGTCAGACAACCCCCACCTCACTTCTTACCATGCCTCTTTTCAAAGCTGTGGCTATCCTTTCTTTGTAACATGTATTGGGATTGCTGATAGGAGTCAGAGGTAACTTGTCTTTTAAAAATACTGGCTTTGTTGGGGAGGGGGGCAAGGAGAGAGGGAAAAAGAAAGAGAGAGAGAAGGGTATTGAGAAAGAGAAACCTTGCAAGCCACATCAAGAAATCATGGGAGGGCACTTCTTGACAACCCATTTATAATTTTCCTCATGACTGGTGGGCAGAAAGAATCCACGTAGAGCTGGCATCTTTTTTGGCTGTTCAAAAAGTGCCCTAATCTCCCTAAAAGCGAGAGTTAACAGGCTGAGGGAGGGTTGCTAGCCGCCATCAAAATGATGAAGTGAAATTTCAAATTACATTAGATGTTTGCTTAAGGAACAACAGATGAGGCCCTGTGGATTCTCAAATCCTCTTGGCAACATTGCAAAATGAAAGCATAACCATTTGGAACCCTTCCCCAGGACCATATGAAGTCTGGACCAAAAAGATGACCTTTTAACAATAGCTTCCTGCCTCTGAAGGGTTAGAGTGTGTCAAATTTTTCTTTGCTCAAGGCCTGGTTTTAATCGCTGCTGCAGTCAGAAGAAAGGGCTCTTACCCACACTGTTCACTTTTTAAAATATCTAAGATGCTCTTCGAGTTTATAGTCAAGATTTTTTTGTATAATGTTCCCTATACTTTAACTGGTAATCTTCAGCGTGACCTTTGTCACATTCAAGGATCTTTCACTGAGAACCTACCATTGGCTCAGGCCAGTTCACATGCCTGGGTGAGTTTGATCTTCCTAAAGATCTTGGCAGTGAATCTTTGCATTTTTCTTAGGTGAGATGAGCAAACTGAAACTCAGAGAGTTTAGGTGGTTGTCAGTATCACACAGCTAAGGAATGAGTGGCCATACTTAGCCCTGTAGAGAGGGAGGGAAAATGTTTTGGGCTGAGGAACCAGCCTGTTTGTGTGCAAAACTAATTTCAAATCGGTTGCCCTTTTTACTACAAGACAACTACCTCTACCTCTCACATGCAGGGGTGGGGTGGGGGGACTTAACTGCATTCAAATTAGCCCCCAGGGGTTGTGGGGAACCACAGAAGCCTTCCCAGCAGGATAATGGCAGAAACAGCTTTGGGAATATAAATTAACTCCTCTTTCTTCCTTTCTAAGTCATTCACAACTAATATTATTAATAGGATTCTCTCATATTAAAATCATGTAAGGTACCCAGAGCCAGTGGGCACATTGTACTGATACAGAAAATGAGACCTAGAAAAATTATATAAGCTGCCCAAGGTCACCACTGAGCATTTAAACAGAGCATTAAAGGCTCCCCCGTAGTCCTAGCACTGTTTTCCCCTGGGGACCGACAACTCTGCAAGCATTCCCCTTCTAGTCCTCAGAAGCCCATCTTCTCTTGCAGTAAACTTAAAACTAGTCCAGCTCCCTTCCATGCAGGGAGCTGCCTCACCTGGTCTAAATTGTTCAAGCCTTTTGTCCCCATCCCACAATTGCAATAGGTTCTGTTCAGAATCTAAATTTAATCAGCCTTCAAAGAAACTTTTGCTGGTAAAATAGGCTCCCAGCAGAGAAGGCTTTGTTTTCAATGTTTGCTGGCTAAAAAAGGCACATTTCGCACCAAAATGACAGAGTCTGGGGGTGGTGAACTTTTGACACAAGCCGAATAAATCCTTGAAGAGAAAATCTGCAGCCACCTGAAGCTTGGCTGGGCCTTATTTATGCAAATAGGCCCGGGCCCCAGCAGGATATTGGGGACCTTTATAACCTGGTTCCCTCTTTGCCACTTCCCCCCTGGGGGCCCAGAGCCCGGGCTTAAGTCTTACATTTCCATAATAAAGGCCACCAGCTCAGATTTCACCACTTACTCCCCAAGAACCATTTAAAGACCTAGGCAGTCCCATTGTGGGAGGATTTCCCTGGATCCCCTTCCTTAGCTCTCTCGCATCTCTTCTGAACCTGCCAGCTTTTCTGAGGGAGAGATTAAATCAGTTGCAAGGAGCTGTTTAATTAAACTTTCCCCCTCCCACCTCCCAAGTTACCGGAGACTTCTTTTGACTTCTCCTTGGTGATGCCTAATCACTGTAATTTAGCAGATTCTGTAATTACCTGCTGTACACGGAAGGAGGTTGATTGCTGTTTCTTTGTCCTGCCTATTTCAACTTAGACTGACAGCTGAGTTCACCCTGCATGAATGTTTGGAATATCCTGGTGAGAGGCCGGGTGCTGTGAATCTACAGGTGACCTTTCAGGAGTCCAGATTTATAGGCCAGTGGGACCAAAGGCATGGGAAATGAACATTTGAGAGTGAGGGGCTTCCCTTCTTTGTATGGTGGTCCACCAGGCTGCAGGTGCACACAGGCACCTGCCAGAACAGGGGTGGGGTGGGTTTCAGGCACCCCAGGCCCTGGCCATCAGCTGCACGGTTCATTCCTGCCAGAGCAATTTTCATTCTGCAAATCACACACACAAAAATGTAGGAAGTGCTACATATCACGCTTCCAGAACCTTAGCATTCATAAAAGTGGCCATTATCTCCCTTCTACAGATGAGGAAAGTGATATTTTCTAACCAGTAAGTAGATCAGACCAGGTCTGGGTCTCTCCAAAGCCAGTCCACCCAGCCAGTGTGCACTTGGTGGGTGCCTGGCCTTGTGCTAAGTGCCTTGCTCATATTTTATTTAATTCTTATAACAATGTGTTACAGAATTATGGACTAGACTTAATTATTTTCATTATTTGTGAGGAAAATGAGATTCAAAAAGTCACACAGCTGGAGAATGGAACAGTCTGGAATTAGAACCTATGTGGATCTAATTCCAAAGCCCCTACTCATAACTTCTGTACTATGTTTCTTTCTGTATTATACAGTGAGTTCTCGAGTATTCCAAGAAATATTTCAAGGCCATGGAACCTATTCTGTCCAGCCCTTGAAGATTTTTGAACTATTTCCACATTGTTTCAGCCTTATCATACATTTATATATTGAGAATTGTACATTAGGAATTCGTGCAGATGGTGTTTTCCTACCCAGGCTTTTTATTCATAAACTTTAGTGTTAATATTATTGGGGTTGGAGGGAGAGAATCTTTTTTTTTTTTTTTGCTTCTTAAAGCATAACGTCACCCTTTGAAACTTTCCCCACAGGGTGGGTTGGTCAGCCTGGAGCCTCCCAATCTCCTTCCAAGGAAATTGCTGCTGGGAACACAATTTATGGTTCTAGGTAAAGCCAAAACCCTCGAGGGCTGCTCTGTTTAGGGGGCTACCAAGTAGGGAGATGGGGAAGGTCAGGGCTGGCTGGCGTGATATGGGGGTGAGTGGCGATCACGGACAGCTTCAGAGATGGTGACCTACAGCTTCAGTGACCCTACAAGGACACTGTCTTCAGATGGTAGGGACCAGCAGCAGGAGAGATGTGGGTTTGGTGCTCTCCTCAGGGAAGGCTGCCAGGGTTCCCATATACAAGACATCTTTTGGGTTGTCTTGTGGAAGAAATGGAAGCTGCTCTGGATGTCATGAAGGGTGGCCCTGAATTAATTGTGACTAAAGGATAGAGAGAAAGAACTGAGCCTGGTTGGTGCTAACTTACTGACAGACTCCATGCTTGGATAAGGTTCATGACTAGAAGGACACAGGTTAGCAGAAGTTGACAGAAAACTTTACACACATCTTCTAAGCCTTCAAAGTGAAAACCCTTTGCCTTAGCACAGGAGTCTAGGTCTCATGACTTTGGGACAGAGCCAGCCTGTTTCTGAGCAAAAAGGAGATACTGAAATCTCCTGTGTTTTGGGTAAAAGTTTCTGTAAAAACAACAACAACAACAACAAAACTCTTAGTGCCAAATTATCCACCGTTCAAATCCCATTCCTTCTGCTAGATTTTTAAAATTATTTTTCAGCTGTGACTCTTCCCCATTTACATCCTTTACCTGGCCATGTTCTGATGTTTCTTGATACCTGTTTAATTATCTTTAGAAGAAGAATGAGGAGAGGGGTGACGGAAAGCCAGCTATTTTGCTTACAAATTTTGTTTGTTCTTGTCTAATATGAAAGTAGGACATCTTTGATTCTTTTCTTTGGAAATAAAATGGAATAAATTGCCATGCAATCCATGTAGACAAAGCAAATCTATCAGTTAAAAAATGGCACACAGCAGCTAGCAAACTACTTTAACATTAAATCAATTCCCATGCTAGTAGCTACAATGCACGCAAACAAATAATTTATCGGAAACAAGCTCCAAGCATACAGCAGAATAATCCATGGGAAGGAATTCCAACATCGTGCTTGCACATGAACTACAAGCAGATAGCTCACTGAGCATTAGTGTATGGCAAGCAAAGAGAAACATTTTAATGGTTTATACAAAAAAACATATTTTGTTGACTATCAATGCTTTATAACAAGCAGCAAAAAGGTAAAGTGTCATAGATTTTAAGCTGTATCTCCCAAACCTAGAAAATCATCATCTACAAACCTAGGTAAATAAGCATTTTCAAAGCCCCAAAACCCATGTCAGTGATGGAGTCCAGATGATTCTCCTAATCACTGGTGGTTACTGCATTAGAGAGCGAGTTATCTTGATCTGTAAAATACCACCCTGCAGCTCTGTTTACTGTGTCCTTTTTTCAAAGTGTCTATAACACTTTAACGTCCAACCTGATGTTAAAAGCTATGCCTCTGTGGCTTTTTCCTAAAACCTTTCATCTGTAATATTTTGAAATGAAAGTGATATGTGCACAAGACTTTAAGAGTTCAGTTTTGGGAGAAGGTTTATAATGAAAAATGGCAATTTCTTGCCCCAGCTCCCCTCACTCCCAGGTCCCACTCCCGAGGAGGCAGCAACTCCAGTCTCTGCTAGCTGTTTCTCCTGCTATTTCCCTCTGTATTTCAAAGTAATGTGCATATCTTGCTACCTCTTCTTTTATTATCTATGCTGTTGATTTTGTGCAATGGAAGACTGGCATGCTACCTCCTCTCCTGCTTTCCCTTTCCCCACAACCCTAACCTAATTGTTATAATCATTATTGTTAAGTAAGTAGTCACTGGTTATATAATTATGATTATATGACATATGAGGGTTTTGTTTGTATTTTTGCTCCCAAATCAAGTAGCACACTATAACCATTCCTCCCTTCTCATGTATGCCTCCTACATCTCTTCATTTTTCTTTAGAGTTAATTGACCTTTTTCTCTTTTTTTTCTTTTTCTTTTTTTCCCTGTTTGAGAAATTATAAATGGTTCAGTTTGGTTAGGACAGAATGCATTCATAAAAGTAGCAGCAAGGATTCAGCAAAAGATGAACCTATAAAAGAGACCAGGTGGTAACGGACCTTGAATGTAAGGCTAAGGAACTTAGACCAGATAGCAGGGAGCCGTGGGAAGGCTTTAGGCAGGGAAGTGACCTTCTGGAACACTCCTCTAATGCCTGTGTAAGAGTTACACATGGCAACAGTTTTCAAACTGACCTGGAGGAGTGTGTGGAACCATCCACATTTTCACGATCTTTCCAATGCAACTGGTGTCATCTTTAGAAACTCCACACTTGCGTACCTGTTTGTCAAGTCGCTGATGGACTCCAGTTCTCCTGCATTTTCCTCCCCTAAAACGTAAATACACTGTCAAAAGGGCAAAACCCAATTGAAATTTCCCAGGATGCGTTTGGAATTGTACAGTCATAAATGGTCCAGGTTATGGGCAACAACAAAACTCCTACACATGCGTGCGCACACACACACACCTGCAGAAACACACACGTTAAAAAGTAAAAGTAGCTAAAATGCTGATGATAAAATTTGCACAACACCTACCACCAATGAACTAGAATTTATTCTACACCCAGAATATTTCGGCTCCTAAGCCGAAATCACACAAATCTTAGCTGGTACTTTTTTGTTCCATTTTGTTTTGTTGGGAGAGAAAAGAGGAAAACCTGGAAATTTCAAGAGATCAAGGTCAGAAAGGAAGGTTACTCAAGTAAGAATAGAAACCAGGGTTTGTATCAATGGCAGTAGGTATGGAATTACTTTTAATGCTGCATCTCAGCCTGTGCAGCAATTAGCACTCATGAAGAGAAAAGCCCCACTGTGGTGGTAATCAAGGAATGTCCAGATTTCTGAGAGGGTAACCTACCGATCAACCACTTCTGTAATGTGCAAAAGGATTGAACTTGCTTGTCAAGTTCTTTAACTTCTATTAGTGTAATTGATATTTATGCAGAGAAGAGTTTTTATTTATTTATTTTTTTAATTGTTAAATCATAGCTGTGTACATTAGTGCAATCGCCTGTACCCATTCTAAGATGCACCATAGATGTGGCCCCACCCATTACCCTCCCTTCCCCAAAACCTCCCCGCTCCCTTCCCCTTCCTTGGCCCTTTCCCCACAATCTTGTGCTGTAGTTGGGTTATAGCCTTCATGTGAAAGCTATAATTTAGCTTCATAGTAGGGCTGAGTACATTGGATATTTTTTCTTCCATTCCTGAGATACTTTGCTAAGAAGAATATGTTCCAGCTCTATCCATGTAAACATGAAAAAGGTAAAGT
>CAUYPK010048685.1:0-34086 GCA_963574355.1 Loris lydekkerianus | reverse complement strand
ATACCTTGCAGAAAATGATCCAATTACCCCGATTATAACCCGTTTTTTTTCGGCACAAAAATGGGGCCGAAAAACCCGAACTTGGCACAAATTTTGTGCCGAAAAAACTCGGCTTATACTCGAGTATATACGGTATCTGGCAACGTGGCACACTGTAGTGTCAGTCACCCTTGTGATTATGTGGTTGGCTGGGAGCTGGAGTTATTATAGTTGCTCAGCATCACAAAGAGGTATTGTGTCACATGCCACTAGCCTGGGAAAAGATCATAATTCAAAAAAACATTTTAATTTTTGAAGACAGGGTCTCCGGAGTGCAGTGATGAGATCATAGCTCACAGCAACCTCAAACTCCTGGCTCAAACAAGCCTCCTGTCTCAGCCTCCCAGAGTGGCAGGGTAACAGGTATGAGCCACTATGCCTGGCCCATAACTCAAAACCTGAAGTTTCTATTAAACATGTGTTGCTTTTTATTATCTTGAAGTTGAAAGATCCTGAGTCAGGGACCATCTGTATTTTAGAGGCCGAATGTGGGAAGTGAGGGAAAACAAGAGTCAAAGATGGCACTTGAGCTTTCGGCTTTAGCTAATAGGTCATTGGCAATGTCATTCATCAAGATGCAGAGAATTTTCAGCTGAGTTAAGTTCTGGGGAGAGAGACTGAAAGTGAGGTTGGTTAGAAGCAGAGAGATTTGAGAAAGAGGAGGAAAAGGGAGAGACTGAAGAGATAACGGACAAGAGCGAGCCCAGGGGAGCTGGAAGAGACAAAGGGAGCAGAGTCTAGGAAAATCTGTGACACGGGATGGTAGACTGGGCAAATGTCTCTTTGTTAGCTTTCCCTAAAGGTTTTAGTATGGAAGGTTCCTTCCTCCTGCTCTCCCAATCCCGTCTTTACCTGGCTAACTGCTGGTCCTGTTGCTTCCTGGCTCAGATGCCTCCTATCACAGGGCGCTCCCTGGCTGTCCCCTCCAGGACTGGCTAACGCAGCACCCTGCATATGTTCCTAAGCCTAGTTCAAATTCAGCCTTCAGTACCTGCACCTTGGTCAAAGGAGAGAACAGAAGCAAAAAAGAGAACTTGGGTAAATGCATGGCAAATGTTAGAGGAAGAAGGGACAGACGCTGGGGAAGTGTGAGAAGTGTGTCTCAGTGGAGGTCAGTGATAGTCCCCACTGGGACTGGGGATTCAGGAAGCACCAACTGGTTGGCGTCAGGGGTGGGGCAGGAGCAAAAATCACTCAGACTAGATTAACAGATTAGGTGATTTACTGTACTTACCCTTTAAGGCAGGAAAGTAGACTCTTATCTGAAAAAGCTTTTCCCCTGTCTAAACATGGGTTTTCCAGCTAATGATTCTGTGAAATAGAAAATCTGATCAATGAGAAGGCCACATTCCCCCAGGTCTGTAATTGACTGCAACTTTGTAGCATTTCACAATGCCTTTGGGAACTTTTTTTTTAAATTTTTTTTTAGACAGAGCCTCAAGCTCTCACCCTGGGTAGAGTGCAGTGGCGTCACAGCTCACAGCAACCTCCAACTCCTGGAGCTCAAGCGATTTTCCTGCCTCAGCCTCCCAAGTAGCTGGGACTACAGGCACCCGCCACAACACCTGGTTATTTCTTAGTTGCAGCCATCATTGTTGTTTGGCAGACCTAGGCTGGATTGGAACCCGCCAGCTCAGGTGTATGTGGCTGGCGCCTTAGCCGCTTGAGCCACAGGTGCTGAGCCACCTTTGGGAACTTTCAAATGACTAACATTGCAGGTATATGTGAAATTCTGGACATGCTTATTACAAAGCACATTTAACAGATAAAATCCAGGTGGGGTCTGGGATTTGCCTCAACACAGTGGGGCAAGGCATAAAAGACGAGAACCAGGCCCTGAGGTGACCATTGATAAAAAGGATGGGTGTGCAGCTTCCTCACATCATTCTCTGCTTCTGTGTGTACTTGAGATTTCCTGAATGGGTAAAAAGCACTTTGTTAAACTTTTTAGTACAAGTGCAATCACACACTCTACACAAGTCTAAATTCAGATTTTTTTTTTTTTTGAAACAGAGTCTCACTCTGTCACCCTGGGTAGAATGACATGGCATCATCATAGCTTGCAGTAACCTCAGTCTCTTGGGCTCAAGAATCCTCTTGCCTCAGCCTCCCAAGTAGCTGGGACTACAAGTGCCTGCCACAATGCCCAGCTAGTTTTTCTGTTTTTAGTAGAGAAAGGGTCTCTCTTGCTCAGAATGGTCTCTAACTCCTGAGCTCAAGCAATCTACCCACCTTGGCTTCCCAAAGTGCAAGCATTACAGGTATGAGCCAACACACCTGACCATCATTTTTTTTTTTTAAGAGATTAAGATCTTACTCCATCGTCTGGGCTGGAGAGCAATGGCCCAATCATAGCTCACTATAAACTCAAATTCCTGGGCTTGAGTGATCCTACCACCTCAGCCTCCCAAGTGGCTGAGACTGTGGTTACACACAATCTGTAATTGGCCTGGCTAACATTTTTAAATTTTTTGATGATGGAGTCCAGCTATGTTGCTCAGGCTTGTCTTGAACTCCTGGCCTCAAGTGATCTTTCTGCCTTGGCTTCCCAAACCCCTGGCATCACAGGCATAAACCACTGCCTGAACTGCTCTTTACATCTTTTGGGATTCCATACAAACACGGAACTAGGCCCCAAACATTAGGAAGAACAGATACTTGGCTGGATGTGATGGCCCATAACACTCTAGGAGGCCGAGGAGGATGGACTACCTGAGCTCAGGAGTTCAAGACCAGCCTGAGCAAGAGTGAGACTCTGTCTCTAAGAAAAGAAAAAATAAGCTGGGTGTGGTAGTGGACTCCTGTAGCTACTCAGGAGGCTGAGGCAAGAGGATTCTTCAAATCCAGGATGAGGTTGCTGTGAGCTATGACACCACAGCACTCAACTGAAGGGTGACAGACTGAGGCTGTCTTAACTCCTCCCTCCCCCCAAAAAAACCCCCAGATACCTTACTGTGCTCAGTGAGAACCAATTTCTTTCTAGCCTAGAGCAGTCAGTGCACCACTCACCTCTTCATGCCTGTTGTCAAGGCCCAGCATCTTGCTCTGTGTCATAAAGACTATTTTTTTCCTTGGCAAGGCTGCAGCCTGTGTATTAACCCACTGCACTGTAAGCGAAAACATCCGGATCTGAGCAGTGTTGTTTGGAGGAAAGGCCAGCAGCATTGTACAGTGCTAGTTCTTCTTGTTTCACCTGGTCCAGATACCAGGAGTCAGATGGGACAGTGACAGACACAGGAAAATGGTGTGGAAAAGAGAAAAGCTTTTAAATTAAAGAGATGGTCAAAACCTTCTCAGCACCTGAACAAAGGGACAGCTCTACTAATCAATGTTCTGTTTTCCATCTATGGTACTGGGTCAGCAGGTAGCAGGAAAACCATAGCATCCAGGAGCCACTACCATGGTTTGAAACATTTTTCAGAGCTAGGCCAGTATTGGCCGTACTGAGGATACCCACACTTTCTGAACACAGTGCTCTATGGGGTCCTGAATGTTTTGACATACAAGATTTTAAGCAAAACTATGAAGCTTGCAACACCCGCAATGGATAAGGATGCAAAGGCTTCTATCAGCAAGCCCTGGTGATGTTGGGTGTTTGCCTCAGCCTTTGAGTGGAGGGCTCTCTTCAGGACCATGGCCTTTCTGGACAGACCCACAGAATCCCCCTCCCCCCTTGGGTTTCCCTGCCCCCAACCCCCACCCCATGCCTCCCTCCCAGGCTAGAAGCTGCACGCCCACCAGGGCATTGGTTTGCTCTGACTTCATTTCCCCATCTCATCCATAGCTCAACGGGGATAGCATTTAAGGCCACACATCACAGGCTTTTCAAAAAATAAGGTTTCTTTATTGTCTTGCCTGCAAATATAGTTATAAAAATGCATTGTAGTGTTGAATACAGCTGGTGGAAACGTGCTTCTTGAGAGCAGAGCATCAGAGGGCCTTGCAGGCCAGAGCAGACTCTTCTCTGGCTTTGTTTCTCAGACTATTGTGGGGGTGTGTGTGACTGTCTCTTCCGAGGAGAACTGACACAACCACAAAAGCTCACAAAAAAGGGAAAATCGCCATTTACACAATAAACTGAAACCTGAAAAAGGAATAGAACGTGGTGTTTCAGCTGTGGCATTACAAAACCAGCAAATGAACCCACTTTCCCTTCATGGGGCACGTGAGAAAGACGGGGATGGCAAAACAGGAGGGTGTTGTGGGAGCTCTCAAGCAAGAAACAGCCTGAAGCAGAGGTCAAGGCTGAACTGCTCTTGCCTTGTAACTACAGGATGTAAACTCTACAGGAAAGTACAAAACTTCAGGGTCTTCCAACCCTCCACTATCTCAACTTTCAAGATAGTTGTTAAAAAAACTGGAAGAGAATTCTTCAAATGAGCTACTAAGGTTAAGATTACAGAACAAAAAGTTTGATGGGGAGATAGAGGTGAATTTTGCTACATAATTAGAAATTTCACAAAAATAAAATTCCATGAACACACACACACACACACACACACACAGGCTTGTGCAAGTGCACACACACAAAAGTCAACATTCAGTATGAAAAGTTCCCTTTTTTCAAAGGTTGACTTTCTTGAGCCCCAACAAGTGCTCACCACGTGGTGAGCCAGGAAGGCCGAGTCCCTACCATGAAAATCCAGTGGCTGATCTGTCCTCAATCACCCTTGAGGCCAGCCCTGGTGGAGGCACAGGGGTGGGTGTGTTCTAATTATTTTTCCCAAGCTTCCCAAGTCCCCAATAGAGTGCCCCTCAGATCACAAAACCCTCCCAAACTGATCATGGCCAAGCTGTCTACTACATGGTACAAAAAAAATGTTGAGATTCAAAGCTCTTTAACTTCCTGGACAGGTGTGGTGGCTCACACCTACAATCCTAGCACTTCAGGAGGCCGAGGCAAGAGACACACTAGAGACCAAGGGTTTCAGACCAGCCTGGGCAACACAGTGAGATCCCATGTCTAAAAAAAATTTTTTTTAATTAGCCAGGTGTGATGGCACATGCCTGTAGTCCCAGCTACTCAGGAAGCTGAGGTGAATCACTCAAGCCCAGGAGTTCAAGATTACTGTGAGTTATGATTGCAACACTGTAATCCAGCCTGGGTGACAGTCTCTGTTTAAAAAAAAAAAAAAAAAACTTTTTTTTTTTAAAAAGCTTTTCATTTTCTAACCTTGCTGTTCCCTCTCTTTACATGTGTCCAGATGTGGCAAAACCCTCTTTGAGGCATCAAGGGCACTGAGCCTCAAACCACAGCCTCACTGAAGGACACCACGTACACTGCCCGTGCAGACCAGTGTCCTCCAACCCTCTTCCCCATGAAATTCCCAAGAAAACACTTTGCAAAGCGATTTTCCACAAGGCAGTGGTGGGTTCCATCTGTGGCTGGGAAGCAGTGTGTCTAGGGAAAGAGGCCTGACCTACATCCAGGCTGTTTGTTAGGAGACCCCAGGGACAAAGAACACAGAGAAGCCAGGTGACAAAAGAGGCACAGGGATAACCAAGGGTAGGAATGGGTGACAAGAAGGGGAGTTCCAACCTGCCCATGGCAGGGTGAGGAAAGAGCTGGGCAGAGGCCCACAGTACCCCACATCCTAGGTCTGCTGCCCAGGGCAAAAATAGCTCCACTCCTGGCTGGGCATCTACAGCTCAGTGGTTAGGGCACTGGACACATGCTCTGGAGCTAGGGGGTTCAAACCTGGCCCCAGCCTGCTAAACAAACAAAAAAAAGCCAGGTGTTGTGGCAAGCACCTGTAGTCCTGGCTACTAGGTAGGCTGAGGCAAGAGAATCGCTTGAGTCCAAGACTTTGAGGTTGCTGTGAGCTATGATGCTACAGCACTCTACCAAGGGTGACAAAGTGAGACTTTGTCCCAATTAAAAAAAAAAAAAAAAAAAAAAACAGCTCTGCTCCCGTAACAACTTCTGAGAGCAAAAGGTCTTCTCCAGCAGGCAACAAAAACATGCCATCTTTAAAACAACATCCCTGCCACCTCAGGCCACATCTAGGGGGCCAGCGAGGGCCTTGTAGGAACAGGCCTTGGCAGCCATACACAGCAGCCCTCTCTGTGCGGATGACCTTAGCCTGATCCCAGGCTGCTAGCATGGAGTCAGCCAGGGTAAGGACACATAATGGGTGAAGCAAGCCCTCCCTGGTGATGACAGGGACAGAGATGCCATGTGCCACTTCACCTAGGGAGGAACTAGGAGTTTGGCACCACCCTGAGGTTTTGGGTGCTGTGTCCTCTAAGAACTCAAGTTTTCATCTCCCAGCCACAGCAGAGAAACCTTTAGGACTGACTTCTAGAAAAGGGGGTGGCAGCAGGTCCCAAGGGCAGAACATTTGAGAACATGGGGTCTGACTGACCACTGACCCCCACTTGCAATGGCTCTGGGGACACAGGCAGTGCTGGGGACCCTGTTGTCCTCCAGTCCTTTCCCTTCAAGACCTAGTGCTTCCCATTGGAAGGTGGCCCCCTGAAGGGGCCATCACACATGTATAAGCTGCTGATCACCTCAGAAAGCCCCTGGAGGTACCCAGCTGCCCCGTATCTCCCACTCATGAAAGCATAGCAGAGGATGCAGGGAGCTGCCAGCACACAGGGCCTTCACCAAAAAACACTTGCAGGGTTTATGTGCCACAGGCCTTGCTTTATCTTTTCGGACTGATTTTCTTATTCTCCAAAGTGCCAGCATTTTGAAGTTTCTTTTGTGGGAGGGGGGACAGGAAAGGGGTACAAAAGAATGTAAACAAAGCCCAGCCCCGCTGTCAGTGCCCACTGGAGGCAACCGGCAGAGTGGCCTCAGCTGTCCTCTTCCCAGCACAGGAGTCCAGTACAGAGGTCAAGGCCAGGCCCCTCTATCTGGCCAGAATACCAGGCAAGATTACAAAACAAGAAAACTCCTGGGACCCAAGAAAATTATATCTGGAGTAGAGATATGGCATTGTGGCCCTATAGCCATGATAATTGTGAGCACCAAGAGAAATTTATAGAAATATCTTGAATCAAAGAATGCATGTTCTTAACAGTCTGCTGGGACACACACCCACACACACACAAACACACTTCAGGTCTCACACAACGTAATGGCCTTAAATACATGACAAAACAGAATCATGAACATTAATTCAGCAAAAGGGAGAGGTAGGCCAAAGAAGCAATGGCCCAATTTTACAGCCCATGGAGTTATTTATGAAAAAAAAAAAAGGGGGGGGGTTGGGGTGGAGAGGCAGCGCCTGTAGCCACATACACGAAGGCTGACAGGTGCGAACCCAGCCCAGGCCAGCTAAAATCAATGATGACACCTGCAACAACAAAAAAAATAGCCGGTCGTTGTGGTGTGAGCCTGGAGTCCCAGCTACTTGGGAGGCTGAGGCAAGAGAATCACTTAAGCCCAGGAGTTTGAGGTTGCTATGAGCTGTGACCCCACAGCACTCCACCAAAGGTGACATAGTGAAACTCGGTCTCAAAAAGAAAAAAAAAATTTACTCCCAGCAGGGGATGATTAGAAAGCTATTGATTTAGGAGAGATCTTGGCTTGCTTGGCCTACCACCAAGGTCACGTGCATGTTTTGTTTTATAAAGGCACAGGAGTCGGGCAGGGCTGGGCTCATAACCCTCCATGAGATCCTCACAGCTAAAACTTTCAGTTTTTTTCTTTTTTTTCCTTCTGACCTAAGTGGAATTCTTACCACAGTGGCCTTTGCCTTTACAAAGGTGACTTCATATTTATCCTGGGGGTAATGGATGGATGCTATCACCATTTCCCAGTGGAAATTCCAAGGACCAGCCCAGCCTTGTCTTGGGGTCTGGAAGGCCTGTAAACGTTTTCTGGGTGGCTAAGGGTGCCACCAAGCTGCTCTAGTATGGGGCTGAAGCACAGGTAAGAGAGCAGGTGGTTGGTCAGTGACCTACAGCAGAGATAGTGGCACAGCCAGTGGCAGGGAGATCCACATCTGTCTTCCATGAACTAGGGCTGAGGCAGACCTAGCTACCCCTCTAAGCCCCCCACTCCATGGTGACTAGGCTTACTCCAAAGCCCTCCCCAGGCCCCACGGGGGGGGGGGGGTGTGGGGGAAGAGGCAGGGAGGACAGAGGTCAAGTGGAGAGCCTGCTGGCTGCTCCAAACTTCAGAGCAGGCCTTTAACACGCGTTCTTCCATAAGGAGGTACCCTTGGCTGGGCTTCCTGAGTGTTGGAGAGAGCCCCTGCACCCTGCAGCAGCATGCAGAGGCAGCCAGAGACCAGGGCAAGCACCGTGCGGTCGGCCCTCCTGCTGCTCCTCAGGATGGCCAGGCTGACCCTGAGTTCTGCCTGTCAACATTCAGTTTCTTCCTCCAAACACAAGACGGACAGACTTTGAGCGTGGTGGTATCTTTGGTCTGAGAAGTGTCCCAGTGACAAGATGAGGAGGCTAAGAGACTGGAACATGGAGTCTGACCTTTGAACCTAGAACTGCAAGGTTATACATTTGCCCCCTGCACACACTGGACTTGTCTGAACTGCAGCCTGGAAGCAAGTGGAGAATAATGGTAGAAGGGCCATGGCAGCGAGGTGACACCCAAGAAAGCCCTACGCATGTCCCTGTGGCTCTTGCAACACCAAGTGGAACTACGACAGGAGACGAAGCACAGCCAGGGAGGCTTCTAAGCTGGAGCAGCAGCTATGCACATGGGCTTCCATCCTCGTCCCGTGCATGTGTTCTGGGGGGTCTCTGAAGGCACTTCCCCCAATAGCTGAGTGCATGTTATGACTGAACAGAAGTCCAAATCACTCAAAAGGCCCAGGAGCCACCAGAGTAGTGGGAAGAAAGAAAGATACCTTCCAACTGCCCCTGGGCAGGCTGGAGAGCTGCACAGGGCACCAGCCAGAGGAACAGAGGATGAGATAGGACAGAGAGACAAGTCTGTAAGGCTTTGTCTCCTTCAACACATCAACTCCGCTCATGGGCACTGGACCCTGACAAGCCACCAGCAGGACAGGACTAGCACAGCTGGCATTTCCCTTTTGTCTGTGCTGCCCAAGGGCAGGGGAGGTTGGTGACTGAGGTCACACTGAGAGAGAGTTCACAGCAAGGGGTTCCCAAAGATGGGCTATTGCTGTTGGCAGGCCCTGAACCTGCTTCAGACCTGAGCATGGCATCCTGCCTAGCACACGAGCTGGCAGAGGTGAAGGGAGGCCCTGAGGCTGAGTGTCAGGAGGGCTGGGGGTGCAGCATCCTCTTCACGGGTGGGAAGGGTCTCCATGACATCTCATGTGGCCACATGCCAGCTAAGCGCTTATGACTCTCCCAACCTCTTGCCGATCCTGGTGATAGCCTCTGATGCCTGCTCTGGCAGCTGTGATGGGTCTGTCAGGATGGAGGTGGTAGTACTCAGCTGCCGGAGGGTGTTCAGCACCACTGGAAGACAGAGTAAGGGGAGTTAGCCACTCATGGGGACATGGCCCCACAATGCAGTGTGCCTGGCTGCACACCCATAGCCCTACATGGCAATTCTGAGGCACCAGAGACAGCCACAGGCTCTAGTGGAAGAACGCACACCAGGAAGGCCCCACGCTCTGACCTAGACCCTCACACCTCTGCCTCCAGATAATACTTCATGTCCTAGCAGGAGGTGCAAAAAGGCAGAGGATTCTAAGCTGATCCTGTGGGTTTGTTCCAAATGACTTAATATTAAGCTCCTATAACCTCAATGTGTGGGACTAGCTGTGCTAGTTACTGGAAGAATTAAATAAGAAAATATACCTAAAAGCACTTGATACAAGTCCTGTGCTCAAGAAATGTAAGGTGGATTTGCTGGAAGTAACAGATACGCTGAGGGTGAGGGGCCTGGGGACCTGGTCCTGCCCCCACTTGCAGTAGGGTCTGGATTCTCCCAAGCACGAGGTCAGCCCGGAGCCTGCCACCCAACTCACTTGGCCTGAGGACAGGTAGTGAGCAGTGCTGCTCCAGCCATGACAGTGCTGTCTGGTGTAGCTCCTCCAGGCTGCTGCTAGACACCATCCCCCTGAATGACTCGAACAGCGGCTTAATGATAATGCTGAACTGCGCAGGAGAGTTTAAGGAAAGTATGTGTGCAGGGGGCCGGGGACCCTGGGGCAGAAGGTAGGCTGGGCTTCTCTGAGTTCCTTTGGGACTAAGAAGTGATAATGGGGCGTGGACAGAGTGAGGGAGTAAAATCTCTGGGCATGGTGTGTCACAAAACATTTCCATCTAACCATCCCTGGATGACAGCTCACGGCCACTGAGTAGGCAGGAGACGGGTATATAGAGGTTTATATACAGACCTGGAATAGGTCCTAACACTATGATATGAACAAAGGTTTTTATACACACTGGCAAGAGCGGGCACAGAACAGTTCGAAAGGCCGAGCTCCCTGGATGATGTCTGCCTTTCATGCTAAATGCAAACATCTCAGCTCTTCATGGCTAAGGAGGGCTCCAGGACCATCTTAGGAAACAAGCTTAGTGAGGCATAAAGCATGAGGCATACATTCTTGGATTCTGATCCAGGGTAACGCCCACAGCCCCCACCTCAGCCCGAAGGCAAGGAATGTGCCACTTTACCAGAGAGGCTCTGACTCATTCCAGATGCCACCCAGCCTGATTAACAATGAGATCAGGACCAGAACAGTAAACAACAAAACAAAGCAGAGGACTAGAGCTGATGCCTGTCATCTCCTCATTTAAAAATCATCCCTTAGAGCACACAGACACCCTGCCCTATCCCACTGCCATGGTTGTTACCCTCTCCAGTGTGACCATCTCTATCAGACCCACATTTCATGCTGTGACCACCAGCCATGCGTGCTGACTGTTCCTTAGGTAGAATGGAGGTAGGGTGGGGAGCAGGCAGGCAGGAGCCACCCCTACAGAGCCCAGCGTAGCCCTCAGATAAAGGTGCTTCATTACAGTATTCAAGGCCACACAGCACAAATACAAACAGTCTGAGGGCACTGGTTCAAATCCCAGCTTTGTTATCCACCACTCACTGGTTCTGAGCCCTGGCATCTGTCTGTCACAGCAGGAGGGTGGCACTTGCCTCCAGTCAGTACAAAGACTGAACTGGCTACCAGGCTACCTTAGATCCCATTCCTCCCTGCTGTTGCTTCTGCAAGTGGTTTCAGAATTGTTCCTATTTCCTGAAGACCTAGAGAGCAAAGCCCACTGTTCTGCTTCCCCAGCCCTTTCTGCAAAGCACCCCAAAGCCCCAACCCTGGATGTGGTTGGCAATGATAGATCCAGCCCACGCTACAGGTCAGGAGAGACCAGACACTAGCACTATCTGTCATGACAAACTTGGTGACAGCCATTTAAAGAGAATCTTCCTGAACGAACTAGAATATCATCATCTGTTGTTTCAGTGCTTTGGTTGGGGGTGGGAAAAGCAAAGAAAACTCAAAAGATACAATCCAGAACTTCCAATTCTGCAGGGTCCGGCTTTTCACATATTCATCAAACATGCCTCTCATGTGATCAAACTGGCGCCGTGTGACGGGGACTCCTGTGGCAGGGAGCAGCTGCTGGCAGGAGCTAGAACAATAGGGGAAATGAAGGGAAGCTTTGGATCAGCCAATGGCAGATCAGGATCCTGGGACATGAGATGGCAAGGCTGGCCCAGTGCTGGATCACAGCCAGGCACAAAGAGAGGTCTGGGGAAGGAGGAGGATGACAGAAAGCTAGACTCTGTGACAAAGGGGCATCTGTCTGTGCCTCAGTAACATGGGAACCATGTGGGATGCAGCACCTGCCCCAAGCCTCACATAATGGTGGCATTGAGCTCCTCAATCTCGTCCCGCAGCCGCCGTGCCTCCTCCTGCATCTGGCTCCTTTCCTGCTGCAGCTTGGTGATGTACTCCACCGTCTTCTGCAGCGTAATGGCATGGCTGGTCTGCAGAAGCACAGGGGGGGCTGGAGACCTACACCCAGCACTGCCTGATGGCCCCACCGTACCCAGCTCAGCACTCTCAGGCTACTCACCAGCTTGGAACTGTTGGAGATCAAACCGTTCAGGGTGTCAAAGCCCATCTTGATATTGAAACGCCTTTTCTGTTCAGCTGAAATGTGCTTCATCTGCCGGTTCTATTGGGAAACCAACCAGTTACTGAGACACAGGGACATGGCTGTGGGATCAAGTCACCTCATCCTTCCTTATCTCCTAAGCTAATGCTGAGTGCTTGGGGGCAGATTAGAACTCTGGGTGCCCAACAGGTCAGGGCTAGAGAGCTAGCTACGTAGGAAGGGACAACAAAAAGCTACTGGCTCTATCCAACGAGGAATAGGAAGGGGACGGGGAAGGGAACACTAGAAAGCCATCACTGCAGAACAGGACACAGTCAGGGCTGGGGACAGCTATCAACCTGACACTTCCCAGCCAGATTCAAACCAACCCCACTCTCCCAGCTGCCACTTTCCTCCTACAGCTGCACCCACCATGTTAGGAGAAGCGAGCGTTGGTTCTTGGGTTTGGGGCTCCTCTCACCACTGGGCTGGTTAGTGGGAAGGGGCAAGGCAGAACCCACTTAATCTCAAGGTTAAGCAGCAGGTGCCAGGACTTCTGATGCGACCTAGCCTAGAGCAAGACCAGCTGGATCTGTGTTCTTTTTTCCAGGCAGATGTTCCCCAAAGGTTTCCTAATGTTTCCCCACCTCCGTTCTCATCCTTCCAACGAAATCAAGGCCGGAGAGAAAGACATGATACCTTTAACGCAGCCATATTTTTGGGGTCTGAAGATTTCCCTGAGCAGTTGTTCTGGGGAGACTGAGGACTGGGGCTTTGTTCCAACACACATGGAGAGGCCTGTCCTGAGTTGGGACCATCCCGACCTAAGAAGAAGAGACACATGGAGAAGGGCACTTGGCAAAGCAGCAGCAAGCCTACCACCACCCCACCTCAAGGAGTACTTACAGGCAAAGAGAACCCCCAGCAAGTCCCAAGACTTGGAAAGCCATTTATAACCTCACATAGCTACCCCAGGGCAAAAATTAGAGAAATCCTTGCCAACTGTTGGGCTCAGCAAGGCCTGAGCCAGAGTGAAGTGGTAACGTGGCCCAGGCTCTGCCCACTCCCAGGTCTGGGGGAAGTGGCAGAGGGAAGAGCTGACTCTGACCCTGGGAGCCACCCTGAGGTGGCCAGGGGTTTCTGCCAGGCTCCTTACCCTACTGCTGAGTACATAGGTGTCTGTTGTGTTTTTGTTCTTTAAACTATACACACACGTTTTCTCATGCTTTTTATCTTACCCCTTTTTCTTAAACTAGAAAAAAACACCACCCTTTGACTAGCACAGAGCATCCGTAAGAGAAGCCCTGTGACCTCCAGGGGCCCCCTACTCTACTCACTTGTGTCTCCTTATGAGATACCTCCTGGGTGGACTCTGGACTTTCTTAGATGGTCTCACTCTACTGTAACAAATGCCTCAACTTCCTTTACTCTCTCCTGGATTGTTTTTTCCCAAACTGGTCTGTCAAGCTGCATCGCTTGGCTCTAAATTTGGTGTCAAGTATGTTCCCAGCTTGTGCCATCAGCAGGCTTAGCAGACCTTGCTGTGTAACCTGAAGGTCCTGGCTCCATCCTGGATAGCCCTTCTGGCAGCCTCCCCAATCCATGTCATTTCCCTTATGACATCCCAACCGTTTTGCTTTCAGTGGACACTCACTGGGCCCTGTGACAGGGACCTGGGGAGTGCCCCCAGGCAACGAGACCTGCTCGCCCTTCACCAGGGAGTCTTGCACTGTGCCTGGAGAGAAGAGCCGGGAGACAGGGCCAGGCTGGCTGCTTGTGCTGTGGCTGAGGTCTGTTACCAGGATGCTGCTATGAAACTCTGTCACTCCAGGAGCCTGTGGTGACACAGGAGAGAGGTCACCCCGACCATGGATAGGAGGAACAGAGCAAGAGACCAGCTACTTCAGGGAAGGGTGGCTCTGGGGCAACAAGGACACTGCAGGGTTCTCCTCACCCTGGCGATGGCAGCAGGTGCGATGACCACATTGGACTGGGACACAGTAGAAGCCAACATCCCTTCTCTCTTTAGAGGGCCTGATGTCATGATCACTGCTTGTGGTTGGCCTGAAAAGGCAGCTGCCAGGACACAGAGAAGGTGAGGGTGAAGCTGTGGGCCACAGAGCCTGGCCCCAACCCCACAGAGGCCATAGTAGTTACTCTTCAGGAGTGGCACCCAGCCCTCTGCCAAGAGACATCTTGTTCCTCACTAACTGGACAGAAGACAAAACCACCAGGGCACCGAACACTATTTTTATGATTTCTCCTTGGGGAAGTCTTTCCTGACTTCACCCAGGAAAGAGGTGACCAGGACTGAGGGTTGAGATTAACTTTAAAAAAAAAAAAAAAAAAAAAAAGGACACGTAACAGAAGCTGGACTGGCTCATAAACACACATTGTTCCATAACACTTTTGTTTCATCTAAATGTGTGCGTGTGTACATGTGGCCAGGAATGGATGGGTAGTCACAGGTTTGAAGGCCTCTGGGGCAGGAACTTTCCTCCCTGGGGCTAGGAGGTGGGAGCAGGCTGGCTTACCCCCTAACTCACCTGGGGCGAGGCAAGCGTTCTTCAACACCAGGGACACAGGCTCTGGTTTGGGAGCAGGCACTATTTTAGGGGGCTGCTTAGGCCTCCCTCCAGTCATGGACACAGGTTTGGGAGGCACAAAAGTTAACCGAGGCTGGGGAGGCCCAACAGCTGGAGACCGGGTGATAGGAGATAGTGCCAGGCTACAGGGGGCTGTGGGTGGGGCAGGGTGATGGGTTGTGATCAGGAGGCCCTGACTCTGGCTAAAGGTGGCAGAGGCATCATGGGTGAGAGTGGCAGAGGCTGTGTGTGTGATGACAGAGGGCGACTTGCTGACTCCAGCAGACTTCTGTGGTTGTAGGAAGGCAGGTGGAGCTGGGGGGTTCAGGGCCGTGGCAGGAGGAGGAACCAATGGCAGTGCTGGGGACACAGGCGCTGGGGCAGCACTAGGGGACAGCAGCGGCACAGGAAAGACCGGGAGGAAGGGTTGCGGAATGCTCAGCGATGGCTCTGAGGGGCCAAAGTCTGCAGGCTGGATAAAGGGGTCCCCAGTTCGGGATACATGTTCACAGCCCTGCCCATGGGTGGGGTCCCGGGAGGGGGCAGTGGGGGGCACGATGAGGTTATCGGGGAGGCTCCCAGTGGGGAGAGTGGTGGTTGGCAGGATGCTCTCCTGAGAAAAGAAGAGAGAAGCCAGGAAGTGAAGCTAGGCTCAGACAATTCATACTCACTGCCTAGCACTGCATACTGCAAAACTTAAGCATCTCTGCTGGGCACCAGGACAGAGGAACAAAAGGATGTCTCCCATGCTCATTACTGCTGATCTGGGAAATAGATCTGTGTTTCCCTGAGCATCTGCAGGGGTTTTGTTTTCATCAGAAACTAAAATGACACACAGAGCTCATATATAGAACTGCCTCTGCATAGCAACCGCAGCCTGGGAGGATCTTGTTTCTGGAGCCTAGCAGAGGTCCCCCAAAAGTCTCTGCCATCTTCTATTACAGGCCAGAGGCAGCTGGGATTGCAGCTGCTTGGGGGTTCCCCTGGGGCAGTTTCATGTATCAGCTTCTAGTTAGGCCATCTCTTCCTAAATAGGAAAAGCTCTGAGGAATCAATTGTTCAGATCTCTGTCTCTATAGAAGAAATTCTCCCCAGAGCTGGTTTGAAGAAGATGGTGCCAGGTTACCATGTCTAACTGGATACAGGCACCTGTCTGAGAGCTCCACAGGGGCGAAGGACTGTGCCTTGTTCACCCCTTTAGCCCTAGCACCTGTAACCAACTTTTTTTGATTATTGAGTAAAAAGAAAGAACTTTTTATTAATAATCCATGTTTTTCTTCTCTATCTAACTAACTCTATCCTAATTGGTCAGAGCAGAGCCAGTTGCATGTAGATTACCTGTAGCCTCAGGTAGGAGCATGGGAGTCTGGGCTTAGCATTCTGCCTCATGGATGTCTAAGGATACCTTCAGAGAGCACCGAACCAATGCCTGTGCATGTTATCTGTGTGTCCAGCACTGGTCTAGCAATGCCTAACATTTTGCTTATGATGCAGTCATATACCAGTCTCGTTCTAGTGGCAGGGTTTTGGATGACCAGCCCTATGCCTGCAGGCCCCATCCCCTGCCCCGCCCCCAGCCTCCCCTACCTGTGCAGGTGGGCTGTTGGAATCTGGTGCAGATGCTGAGGCAGGTGCAGGCAGCAAGGAGTTAAAAATGGAGCGACTGGAAGAGAAGAGATCTGAAAAACAGTATCAGGGGTCTTTTGAGTTGCATGCTCAGCATTGCCTGGAATTAAGACCCAAACATATTGAGAACTGAACCCCACATTTCCCAGAGAGATGCCATGGCCAAGGGGCATTCCCCTCAGGGATAAATTTTCCGGCAGAAAGAGGCCCTCTGGCTGGAACCACACATCCTAGCAGCTAGGCTCTGGACTCTGAAACACTCTAAGGCCTGGTGTCTCATCTGCTCCTGCAGACACAAGGGCCCAAGGACGCATCTGCCTGCAGGAAATCAGTATAGGAGGTGGCTATGCCACCAGCACCCTCTGCTGCTGAGAGGGAGAACCACTCACCAGCAGGACCAATGTCCTAGAAAAGCTTCCCAGACCTTGAGGTTATTACAAACATTTTTAGTTTTTGAAAAATCCTAACTCCTCCCCTTTGCTTATCCTAATTTCTCTCTCAGAAAGTAAGGCAGCAATCTGCTCTGTGCCCCTCGGCTCTTCCCTCCTCACCCTGGAAAGGCTCAAAAGTGTCCATGAAGTCCAGGTTGGGCTGTAGAGGTATCAGTCCTGGTTGAATCATGTCTGCATTTCCCAGATGTGCTGCAAGAATCAGAGAAAGGAATCATTTTGTTTTCTCAGATAGCACTGCAGAAATATAGAAAAGGCCTGGAACAGACCTGGGCCCTGCTCACATTTTAGAGTCTTCCAAAGGGAACTGTAAGCAGCTGGATTTCTACCTTCTTACAGGTTTGTGGCCATTCTGTACCCTCGGAAGTGAGGAAAAATGAGTTTTTACAAGGAAGGTAAACTAAGTATCAGGAAACGGACGCCGAGGTGTAGCTCAGCAAAGATCTGTCCCACTCCATCTAATCTGTAATCTGAGGGCTCTTACCAGAGAGGCTGGCTGGGGATGGATGCTGCCAGGCAGGAGGTACCGCCTAGGAGCACTTCTGTTTTTCTTTAGATTAAAATCAAGGCCCTCCGCCCAGGCTTAGGCACATGTTCCCCACTAAGGGCACATACAGTACCAGAAAAATGAAACTGATTCAGACCATACCCTGCTGCTTTCTCACAGTGGCACCAAAGGAACAGCAGTAGCCTTGTAAGGATCAATCTACAGCCCCACTCACTCAATGCATGTAGCATCAAATGTCACACAAGGCTGCTTAGCCTGAATAGTGACATGCAGCAGTTCAGAGACGGTCCTGAGAAGGTCTGGTAGAGAAGGCAGTTAGCTGGGTGTTCAAAGTCCAAGTGCTGAAATAGGTAAGGCTTACCTATTTCCCGTGGGTTGGGCCAGGCCACAGGCTGGTGCGAAGAGAGTGTGGAGAAGAGGGTATCGCTAAATTCTGACATAAGCATGTCTGTGTCCAGCAGGGGGTCCTCCTCCATGGGGACTGGGGTCTTCCACCCATCCCTGTGCTTGTGCCAATATAGCATGTCATCATCCTACCAACAATACAGTGGGGGGAAGGAGTCAAAGGTGAACTCAGAATTCCCAAGCCCGTCATGCTGGGAAACATGTCACAAGGGCTGCTCTGTGGAAATGAGGTGACAGGGTAGAGACATTCGGAGAGCAACTCCCTCCAGCCCACCCCACAGAAAAAACTGGACTGTTTCCTCAGCCATTCATGGGGCCTTCAGGGGTAGGGGTGGGGCCAGGGAGGGAAGGGAGCTGGCCTGTCTTCAGCCTCCAGAGGGTATGCCACCCCCTGCTACAGAGCTTACTGGTAGGCCACCAGGCTTCCCATGGGGGTGCTCTCGGCCTCTAAGCTCACTCACCTGGGCCAGGCTAGAGAGGTCCTCATCCTTGTGCTGCTGTAGCTGTAGGCAAAGGGCAGACAGTGAGGGTAGTCATTAAGGGCCCTGAGAGGGGATACAGCCCCAGTCTCACCTCCCTACACACAAGTGAACTCTTTGGAAGCATCTAGGCCTCTTCTCTCTGGGAGACAAGTTTGGATCCTGTTCCCTGCCAACCCAGTCTGACACGGGCACAAAGATGATTCCCACCCAGAGTGTGTAGGATCAACAGCCCAGTTCACAGATGGGGAAACTGAGAGCAAAGATGATTCGAACAAAGCAGGAGGTCACTTGGGCTGGGCTAGAAAGTTAAGTGGTAGCTTTTCTATTTGATGCTGAAAGTTCACAGCCTCTGATCTGTGTTTTGAACACAGACTCTACTCCTTCCCTCCCCTGGGGGGTTTATGGGAGGTGTTCCAATGAGGGTCCAGAGGATACCCTTTTCTTGAAGTAAGTCCTCCACTTGTGATACTCCCTGATCACGATCTCAATGCGGCTTTTCCAGTATTTCCCTTCTGTGGTGATGGCCTGTAACAGCGACATGGGCAGAATTAAAAGAGAAGTCTTTACTTGATAAGTTAGACTCACCCATGAACAAAGAAGTGACCAACACAGAAGTAAGCCTCAGGCAATCCAGCTCAGAAAACCCTATCTTGTGGTTATGTCTTCACTCACAAAGCAGGCCCCATCTCTTCTATGCCACAACTGGCCTTATAGTTAAAAATGACCTACAGTGGCCAGGAGGGCTTCGAGGCTCAGGTCCTAAGGCTCTAAACAGGAACATAGCAGGGGAGAAGTAGACAGAGCTGCCACTTTCAGATCAGAAAGGTTCAGGCAGAATGTGACTTCCAAGAGCATCTAACTCAACCTTCCCATGATACCAAACAGAAACACCTTCCATGACAGCCTTGAAGAGTGCTAGGGACAAGGGAGGCTGTCTTGCCTGACAGACCACATCATTTTACCCCAAAATACTTTTCAGTGTGTGTCCCAGTGAAGGATCTTTAAAAACAAAAACTAAGAAAAACTGGAGTACAATATTATTAATTTCTCACTCGTTTATGATAAGACAAGCTTGGACAAATTTAAAATAATGCAGAAAAGCATAAAGTGAGTCTACCTTTCTTGTCTGGCTCTCACTCCAATCCCACCCCCCAGAAGTACCCACTATTGAACAATTTCTCTATATCCTTCTAGACATTTCCCGTGCACACATAGTCTCGTAGACACACACTTAAAGATACTAAAAGACCGCTGTGCCCCTGGCTACTTTTCATTTATTTATTTATTTATTTGAGACAGAGCCTCAAGCTGTCGCCCTGGGTAGAATGCTGTGGCGTCACAGCTCACAGCAACCTCCAACTCCTGGACTTAAGCAATTCTCTTGCCTTAGTCTCCCGAGTAGCTGGGATCACAGGCGCCCGCCACAAGGCCCATCTATTTTTTGGTTGTAGTTGTCACTGTTGTTTGGTAGGCCAGGGCTGGATACAAACCCACCAACTCTTGGTGTATGTGGCTGGCGCCTTAGCTGCCATCTCCTCGTGGCGGCGCCTGTAGCTCAGTGGGTAGGGCACCAGCTATATGCACCAAGGCTGGCAGGTTCAATACCGGACCAGGCCAGCTAAAACAACAATGACAACTGCCAACAACAAAAAAACAATAGCCGGGCGTTGTGGCGGGCACCTGTGGTCCCAGTTGCTTGGGAGGCTGAGGCAAAAGAATCACTTGAGCCCAAGAGTTTGAGGTTGCTGTGAGCTGTGACGCCATGTACTCTACCCAGGGCAATAGCCTAGGACTGTCTCAAAAAAAAAAAAAAAAAATTTCCTCATGGCCAGGCATGGTGGCTCTGAGAAGCCAAGGCAGATGGATTGCTTGAATTTAGCCTGAGCAAGAGCAAGACCCTGACTCTATTAAAAACAAGAGGAAAAAACTAGCTAGGCATAGTAGTACATGCCTGTAATCCCAGATACTTGGGAGGCTGAGGCAAGAGAATCATTCAAGCCTGAGTTTGAGATTGCTATGAGCTGTGACACCATGGCATTCTACTGAGTGTGACAAAGTGAGACCGTCTAAAACAAACAAGCAAACAAAAACAGAAATAAGTCTCCTCTCATAAGGAGCCAGAATCCCTCCTTATTGACTTCTAAAGAAACATTAATTTTAAGTGAAAATAGAGGATAAATCTCCATTATTAAATCCCTCAGGTCTTCGGCCAGCCCATCTGAGAAGGGAGAAGGAACCTCTATGGCCTAGAGGGTATTAAGTCACTTGCTCCCCTACGCTTGTCCTTTCTCCACATTGTGCTGCCAGGATAGCACAGGCCAAGCACTGCCCCCTGTAAATTCCTTTTAAGATCCAGCCCTTACTAAGCTGTTCCTCTTGAGCAGTTTTCCTTTCTCAGCCATAAGTACCTCTGGCCGGCGGTGCTCATCCACATCAACAGAGCCATCCAGGGGAGTGACAAAATGGCAGACAGGATTCTTCCGCTTCTCCAGATCTGGACAGGGAGAGAGAGTGAGACGTCATCACTACTACCTAGATCTCAGAAGAAGCCTGCTCTATCTGTCCACACCTTCTAGATGAGATCTTCCCAAGTACTCTTTCCTCTCCTTCCCTTGGAAAACTGGAGATCTGGGGGAAGTAAAGGATTCTAGGTTAAAGGAAAAGAATGTCACTATTGCAGGAGCAAAAAAGAATCGGCTAATGAAGAAGATGGCAGCCCCACACCAGCACACCCAGCCCACATCTCTCCTGGAGAAGTCCCAGAGCCATCAGCATCCACACTGGAGCCAGGAGGACGTCCACATCTTCTCAGACCCGCTCTTGACTCTTCAGATGTCACCTCTCTGCCCCACCCTACCTTCCCTAACTTGGGTCCAGTTGTCTAGGATGACACTGAGCACATACATGGTGAGCAACTGTATCACACGTCAGTCCCTAGACTTTTTTTGTTTGTTTTAAAGCTATTTTATTTTATTTTTGCAGTTTTGGCCGAGGCTGGGTTTGAACCCGCCACCTCCGGCATATGGGGCCAGCGCCCTACCCCTTTGAGCCACAGGTGCTGCCCCAGTCCCCTAGACTTTGGCAGCTTCTCAGCAGAGGCCACTTTATCAGCCTCTTGGTCCAGAGGGCCAATAGGTGTCCAGTTCCCCAGGATTTGACTTGGGTTTCCTATCTCTACAGACTGCTCAAGAGAGAATTCTGCTAGAAGCATGGTGTCCTAAGTGCAGGCTCTGTGCCATAGCCCCATCCCATCCCAGCTGCTCCCAGCACTTACACTGCATATACCATGCCCGCCAGATGGCATTGTTGAGCCGGATCTTGTCTCTCCACTGGAGCTTCAGGCCCTTGAAATTTTTCCACTTTGGAGACACTAACTTCCCACTACAAGACAAGAAAACAAACAGGGAGACTCAGTGGTGGCTCTGAAAATGAAGTGAAATTACAATGTGCTACCCCATCATTTCAGACCCCCAAACCCCTCACTGATCCATTACCAGCCACAGGCTAGAAGTGATGGAATGCAGGAGTCCCCCTGGGCTGAGCAATACGTAGTGGGGAGTGGTAGAGACAACGTTCACGTGCGGGGAAAACAAGATTGGCCACAGGATGCAACTGCTGGAGTAGAGATATGTGGGGCTCATTGTATTCTTCTATCTACTTTTCATAATTTCCACAATTAAAAATTAAAAAGAAATCTGCTTACCACTGAATGAAAACCTGACTGTGGCCCACTTGCTTTGACACGACATCCTGAGAGGCACTTATAATCCAGACACACAAATGTCCAGCTTAAGTGCCTACAGAGCCTCTCCTGGCTCCTGATGGCATTCCCTCCACTAGGCCTCCAGCTCATCCTTCCATATGCTGCTCCCACCATCCCATCTGAGCCAGTGCTGGCCTCTCCCAGGGTGTAGCCAATTCCAACTCTGAACAGCACTCATATATATGCACACTCGACACAACAATGTCCACACACATGCACCTAACCCATAAGAGACTGTAGCTTCTCTTGGGAGGTCCCTGCAGGTATTTGGGCATATAGTACAGGCTCATCTGACAATTCTTCATTGAATAAGTTAAGAGCACTTGCAAACCGAGCTGATAACAGGTGAAAGCTCCCAGGTAGCACAACTGTCCTGGGCAGTTCAGTTTTCCAAGTACTATGCAAAGAGCCATCTCTGAGTAGCGCTGGCATAAGGTATCTCTTTTGCAGATGGCTTAAGAAGGGCAAGGCACTATTTTTGGTCCATATCAAAGGGCGTTTGGAGGTTGTGCGTAACTGCAGGCCACAGCCCTGGCTCCTTGTCCAGTCCTACTCCAGGGACATACCAATGACAGCTGAAGTCTTCAAAGAAAGTGCCAAGCAATAAACATTAAGTGAACCCAAAAAGTTGTTCTGTAAAGCAAAACCCCCTAGCTAAAACCTCACACCTGTCTCCACCAAAACAAGCAAGGAGCCAGACTTTGGATAATAAGGACCAGAAGGCTATGACCTCCAGATAAAATGTCACAGCACATCCTTTGGGCATATGAGGTACATTCAGGAGTCACACACATTCCTGCTTCCTTCTCTCCCCAACTGAAAGGTACATCTAACCCACCTCTACAGTAACTGGTCAGCCTCACCTACATCTAAAAGCCAGGGCTGCGGTGTCTCAGAGCTATTCCCGCATTACTGCATACCCTCAAAAGTCAGAATAATGCCCCTCCTCCTGTGCTTTAATAGGGATTAAATGAAGCGGGTATGTGTGTACAGTATACACACACATACACACACAACTGGTAAACCCTAAAGCATTTAGTAACCACCTTGATTACATACTGAAAGGTATGATTTTTAACATTGTCTCCTGACTTGAGAAGTCCTTTCCTTGACATTTCCACATTGCCATTTGGCTCCTGCTCATCCACAGGTGAAAAAAGAAGATACTATGTGCTCTTCTCAATACAGTGAACAGATGCCGGCAAAGGTCAGTCCGCTCACCCTTTGACATCCCATGTAGCTGCAGAATCAAGGGCATGGGGGTTTCTCATTTACTCAGTCGGTAAGTACTAAGCACCTGCTCTGTGCTGTCAAGAGCCAAGAGCTAAGATAAGGTCCCCCAGGGAGCATGCCAACAGCTGAAGCACAAATCATGCCTACATGCCAAGCATCAGGCAGGCAGAGGGCTGTGGGCATAAGGCGGCATAACCAAGCCAGCCAGGCAGTCAGGAGAGGCCTACACCCAGAGGCCAGGAAAGCTAGCTCAGCTGAGGAGGGGAGGTAAGGCCCATGCTGTTCCTACTGCTTGGCCTGTGGTGGCCCAATGAGTAGGAACTTGTTCTCATTGAGGCAGCCAAAAACCCTGTTGTGGTCAGATTCTGGAATTGGTGCTGAACAAGGTCAGACGGCAGACAGTGTCCCAGAGGATAATGGTCTTACCTGTGAACAAAGCCAGCCCTCTTTCCCCTTTTCTGCAAGATCACCCAGCCACTTGATGCCAGCCAAGCAGGTGGCACTAGGAAATAAAACTAAAACTTTACTTATAATTGACGCATCTTCCTCATACTAAAACTCAGAATCCTGGGGCTACCTTCTCTGAGTTTAGAAATAACCAATGGGCTTAAACATAAACCCAACCTTACCTCTGCTGTGTTATTTAAGAAAGAGCATGTCAATGTGAGCACAGAGCATCTTCCCAGAGAAGCCACATCATATCAGCCACTTCCATTAAGCACAATGAAGGGAGCAGGAAGACACAGAGCAATTAAACCTTATAGGCTAGATACCAAATATGAGAGGCTTCAGTTTAAGGGTTTCCATCTTCAGCCTCCCCGACTGGTGAAATGTCCCCCTTTTCCATGATGTTTATATCAAATACAGTCAGACTTCAGCTAAATACCCAGATATAAAGAACTAACAGGCATCGAGCCATTAACCCAGAATTCTGTAATATCTCAAAAGCCAACAGGTGGCGCTCAACAAACACAATAAAGTGAGTTTAAACCAAAACCAAAAGCTAAACAACCCCATGGAGGAAGAACTACCCACCACCCCGGACCCCCACGCCTATCAAGGCAGTTTCAAGCCAAGACCCAAAGAAGCAACGTGTTTAGCTCTATGACGTGAAGGTGTTATAAAGAGGAAAAGATGGATGTACCTAGACAAACTGTGTCAGGAAACGCTGGGGTAGATTTCTATAAATTTCTTTCCTGAGGGGCTCCTTAGAGCCTTCAAGTTGCTAATCTTCCGGAGGGGAAGGGAAGACATTTCCTATGCAGACATCCACAGGGACCTAAAGTCTAATTTCCCACAAAATATCCTAATAGGAAAAGCTGCTCTAAAAAGATCCCTGGGCTTGGTGCCTATAGCTTAATGTTTAGGGCACTGGCCACATAACACTGGGACTGGCTGGTTCAAACCCTGCCCGGGTCTGCTAAACAACAATGACAACAACAACAAAAATAGCCAGGCCTAAACAACAATGACAATAACAACAAAAATAGGCAGGCCTGTGGCGGGGGCCTGAAGTCCCAGTTACTCAGGAGGTAGAGGGAAGAGAATCACTTAAGCCCAAGAATTGGATGTTGCTGTGAGTCACGGCTCTCCACCAAGGGCAACACAGTGAGATACTGTCTCTAAATAAATAAATAAAATAAAAAGTCCCACGAGGAAACCTGCAGAAGAGGAGGGCAGCAGCAAGCTGACCTAGAAAGCAAGGCAGGTCAGACTCCAACTCCCCCAGCCCTGCCCAGCTGAACTTGCCTTCTAAAGGCTGCTGATTTGGGATGCTTCTTAGTCTGACTCAGGACTGTGCTATACTCTCTCTTTAAAGCACAACCAGAACACATGATGGAACATTTCTCTGGAGTCACTGGGTCCCCCACAAAAACCTCAGCTTCCATGCCCTGATCATCCACCCATGGAGCTCTAGGGCCTCCCCATCAGAACAATGTTCCCCAACTCTACTCACTTGTCCACTTAACTCTCTCGTCCCACTCCATGGGAAGGCCAAGGTCTGGGGCTGACTCACCTCTGAGTACCTGGCACACAGGAGGTGCTTTTAAATAAAGAGTTATTAAATGGGCCAAGAGCAGTGGCTCACACCTATAATCCTAGCATACTGGGAGGCAGAGGCAGGTGGATCATCTGAGCTCAGCAATTTGAGACCAGCCTGAGCAAGAGTGAGACCCTGTCTCTGCTAAAAATAGAAAAACTGGCCGGGCATTGTGGCAGCCTCCTAGCTACTCGGGTGGCTGAGGCTGGAGGATTGCTTGAAACCAGGAGTTTGAGGTTACTGTGAGCTCTGATGACACCTGGCATTCTACCCAGGGTGACAGAGAGACTCTATCTCAAAAATTAAAAAGTTATTAAACTTCCATGAAGAACAATCTTCACACACCCTGACATAGCTGCCCTTCCTAGAAGGCAGGTTCTTGACATAAAACAGAAAATTCTCAGTACAACAAAGGTCTCTCTCAAAAATTCTTGGATTTGGCTCGGCACCTGTGGCTCAAGCAGCTAAGGCGCCAGCCACATACACCTGAGCTGGCAGGTTCAAATCCAGCCCAGGCCTGACAAACAACTATGGCTGCAACCAAGAAATAGCTGGGCATTGTGGCAGGCGCCTGTAGTCCCAGCTACTTGGGAGGCGGAGGCAGGAGAACCGCTTGAGCCCAGGAGTTGGAGGTTGCTCTGAGCTGTGATGCCACGGCACTCTACTCAGGGTGACAGCTTGAGAGTCTGTCTCAAAAAAAAAAAAAAAATTCTTGGATTAAACTAGCAAACTATGAATTCTTCAGAGGTCTGGCAAGAGACCTCTTTGGATTAGAAGGAAATTAAATTGCAAACTTCACACAAACCAAGCTGGAATTAAGAACAGGGCGGGCAGAGAAATACAGCAGGGCAGGGCCAGGTCAGGGATCTGGATTCTCTGGGTCCCAGGTGGGGTTAGCTGCTCAGACCATTCATTCTTTCTGAAAGAAAGCAGGTAGAAGGTCTCTCATCTCACACACCTGGTAGAGTCCATTCAACTCTATTTGTTTGGTATTGGGCCACTCTCCTTTGCCGTTCCTGCTGCTTCCTAGAAGGACATCCATCAGCCAAACATCCCTGGCCTCCTTACTCCCTTGCAGACAGGTAGCCCAGCGTATGTCACCAGTGTTGAAGGAGACCTAGGCAGGGGTAGGCAGGCTCTTTCCTCCTCCCTTCCTGGGAGCAAGCTGCCCACAGGCCTCCTGCTCTGCTCCTGGAGAGAGGGGTTGGGGTGGAAAGTCAATCTGAGCTTCACTTACAAGCCACATCCTTTGCTTGGTCAACAATAAAGATAATATTTTGGCCACCATTTTCTGACTTTAAAAAAAATTGTGGTAAAATACATGTATGTATAAAATACATATAACATAAAATTTATCCTTTTTTTTTTTTTTAGAGACAGAGTCTTGCTCTGTCACCCGGGCTAGAGTACAGTGGTGCAATCATAGCTCACTGTAACCTCAAACTCCCAGGCTCAAGGGATTCTCAGCCTCTCAAGTAGCTGGGACAATAGGCAGGATCACAACATCCAGCTAACTTCTTTACCTTTTGCTATGTTGCCCAGGGTTGTCTCAAACTCCTGGCCTCAAGTGATCCTCCCACCTCAGACTTCCAAAGTGCTGGAGTAGATGATTCAGTACTATTAAGTACACTGACATTGTTGTGCAATCATCACCACTACCTAGTTTCAGAACTTTCTTATTACCCCAAAAGGAAACTCTGCCATTAGCAGTAATTTGCCATTCCCTACTCACCCCAGGCCCTGGCAACCACCGATCTGCTTTCTGTATCTATAGACTTGTCTTTTCCGGACATTTCATATGATATGTGCTCTTTGTGTCTGACTTCCCTTCCTTAGCATAATATTTCAAGGCTCAGCCATGCTGTAACAGTTTCAGAACTTCATTCCTTTTTAAGGCTGAATTTATACATATTCCATTGTATCACATTCTGCTTATCCATTCATCTGCTGATGGACTCATGGGTTATATCACCCATGGCTACTGTGAACAATGAACTGACTCCTTTTGTTTTATTTCCCAATCACTTCAGGGGACCGCTCATCATTGAGCTGGCACTGGGGCAGAATGACGGGCAAAAGTTATTCTGAGCCTTCTTTGAGGGCAAGCTGACAATTGTCTATCAACAGTTTAGGTGCAGGTCCCTTTGACTCACAATTCTACTTCTAGGAATTGCTTCCACAGACCCACTTGCACACGAGTACTAAGACATAAATAAAAGGACATTAAACTGCAGCTCTCTTTGTAGCAGCAAAATACTTGGAAACAACTCAGATGGTTTAGGAAGACCAGGTAAACTGTGGTATATCCACACAGTGAGACATTATAGGGTAATTTAAAAAACAACACATTTATATGTGCTATAGCCAAGATCTACAAGATGCACTGTTAAGAAAAAAGGAACAAAAAAAAAACACACAAAATCACAATATTCAGTATGGCTACATTTTCAAGATAACTAGATATCCAGTATGGCTACCATTTGTATCTTTAACAGGGAGATATACGTACACACACAGGAAGGGAGGAGGGAAGATGAAAGACAGCTAGCCAATCTCAGGACGGATACATAAGAAACAGGCAATAGTGATACAGTGATTTCCCTTTGCAGAAATGAGCTGGAGAAGAATTAAGGGGTTGGGTGCTAAGGGGTCTTCACTGTCCACAGTTTTGTATTATTTAAATACAACGCAGGAATGTATAGCAGTTACCCTGATCCATGGCTTCACTTTCCAAGTTTTTCAGCTACCTGCAATCAGCTATGGTCCAAAAATAGTCAATGTGAAATTTCAGAAGTAAATAATCCGTAAGTTTTAAATTGTACACTGTTCTGAGTAAAATTCCACACTGTCCTGCCCTATCCTGCCCTGTATGTGACTCATACCCTTGTACGGTGGATCTGTGCTATATGTACCACCTGCCCGGGACAGCCCTCTAGGTTATCAGATTGACGGCTGTAGTATCAGTGCTTGTGTTTAAGTCACCCTTATTTTGCTTAATTATAACCCCAAAGTGCAAGAGTAGTAATGCTAGCAATTCAGATATGCCAGAGAGAAGCTTTGTAAAGTGCTTCCTGAAAGAGCAAAGAAAGTTCTCATTTTAATAAGGGAAGAAAAGAGATGCTGAGTTTGCTACTAGGATAAGAATGATCTTCTACCCACAAACTGTGAATGGTATTTTGTAATTGTTCTATTTTATTATGTCGTTGTTAATCTCTTACTGTGACTAATTCATTAATTAAACTTTATCATAAGTATGTATGTATGTGGGGAAAAACAGTATATACAAGGTTCAGTGCTACCCACAGTTTCAGGCATCCACTGGGGGTCTTGTAACAAATATCCTGTGGCCAAGGGGGTACTACTGTAGTATTTTTTCCAAAATCAACAAGAAAAAAAGAAAGTCAACATCTAAGACCTTATAGGCTCTAGTTAATTTGGGAAGGCAATTAACCACAAAACAGATATATACTTGGGAATGACCCAATATTGTGCACCAGATCCAAAATGTGAGGGATAATGGTTACCAAGTGATTTTACTGAGTGAATGGAGGACTAATGTTCAGTCTCTCCCTCTTCCCAGACTCCATTTCTTCTACTGGCTTTTCCTGTAAGCTGGGTCTAGCCCCACAGGTTGCCTGGAGCCAAAGCTATCAGGCTGCAAACAAACAAAGGTTCATTAAGAGGCTGGGACATAGGGTGTAGCCTCAGTGGCATGGCAGGAGAAGGGAAGAGCATGCCCGGGCCCCTCCATCATAGGACCCTGGCCCCATGCAGAGAGAGCCTCCTGCTCAGGAAGCCTGGAAGTTTTTCAGGCCCTGCTCCCACACCCAGGTGTGAGCATCACTCTTGCACCTAGAATCATCCTCCTTGTGGCTCCTTAGCATCTTTATTTCTTCTTACATTCAAAGAAAGTTCTGTTGGAGAAGCAGGCTCCGAGGTCTATGGTAGGAAGCAGAAACGTGGGCTCCTAAGGTCCTCGTTTCAGGTCTAACCTACCGATAAGGGGAGAGAGCACAGTCAAGCACATGGATGCATATCTGCTCACCTGCATGTTTGCTTATTAGGATTTATGTTTGCCTTTTTTGTGTAATTATTTCTGTGACCACCAAAAAACAAAGGCAACATGAGGAAGTGGAGACAGGCAAAATGTGCCTTTTATGATGGTGACATCTCCCTGACCTGGCCATGACCTCCAGTGGCATGAGGCCTTGCTTTCCACATAGGAACAGACACCACCATGCTTATACCACTTGTAAGTCAATGTAAGTAGTTTCTGGACAAGCCTCATTAGCTGCTTGAGCCTACCTTCTGCAAAACAGAGACAACATCCACTGTGCAGGAGGGCTAGAAAGGTCACAGCAGGTATGGGAGCCTGGTCCCAGCACACAGGAACCCTGGTCTTTCTGGGCACATTCCCACATTTAAGGTGATTCTTGGGCATATCCTTGAGTTTAAAGCCTGGAATTGGCTGGCAGATTCGAGCCGTAACTAAACTTTCAGGCAGGAGCAGGAGCCCAGAGGCAGGGCACCGTTTAAAGCCTTATTCTAGGTGTACTTGCCAGGAGAGTAAACTGATCAGTAATTCTGATCAGAACCCAGGGTGATCCAGACTCCTCTGGGCTGAAGATTGAACCAGATTTGCAACAGGAAAGAGGTGATGTTTCACTTCAATTTGCATCACTTGTTAATGAAATTTAATAACTTTAAAAAATCTGAGCATTAGCTCTATGTCTTTTATTTTCTGAGGTATCTGTCCATGCCCTTTGTCTTTAAGAAAACCCTTTTTATTTCGAAATAATTATAAACTCAGAGGAAGTAAAAAAAAAAAAAAAAAAAGATGTAATGAAGAATCCCATGTACCCTTCACCCAGTTTTCCCAGCAGAAGCATGTTATACAGCTGTGGTACAATATCACAACCAGTAAACCAGCTTTGGGACGTTACTATACTAGACTGCAAGTCTTATTCAATGTTTACCACCCATTGAAACGTTGCTTTTTTTCCTTGCCATTTTATATTTGTAACACTAAAATATCAGTAATACCAATGTGTTACTTTAATGTTCCTGCCAATGTCTCTGTAGCATATATTTTTTTAAATAGTGAAAGGATTTTGCTACTCCTACACCTGACTCTCCCCTAGGTTTCTGAGAGTCTCTTGCTTTTTTTTTTTTTTTTTTTAAGACAAGAGTCTCACTTTACCGCCCTTGCTAGACTGCCATGCATCATAGCTCACAGCAACCTCAAACTCAGACTCAGGCAATTCTCTTGTCTCAGCCTCCCAAGTAGCTGGGACTACAGGTGCCCACCACACGCCCAGCTATTTTTAGAAATGGGGTCTAGCTCTTGCTCAGGCTGGTCTTGAACTCCTGAGCTCTTGCAGTCCACCTGCCTTGGCCTCCCAGAGTACTAGGGTTACAGGCGTAAACCACTGCGCCCGGCCTTCTTGCTTGTTTTTATTGCGTGTCTTTGATTATACATTATATATTATAGTCTTCATATTTCTTATATTGCTTCCCTACCTGCCCACTTGCCCCATTCAGAGATTTAGGTTTCACTTTTATCTTCTTTTTAGCTTTTTTAGTCTTACACATTTCTTTAAAAACTACATACCTACTGACGAGGTGCAGTGGCTCACACCTGTAATCCCAACACTCTGGGAGGCTGAGGCAGGAGGATCACTTAAGCTCAGGAATTTGAGACCAGCCTGAGCAATAGCGAAAGTGAGGCCCTGTCACTACCCAAAATAGAAAAATTAGCCAGGTGTAGTGGCAGGCGCCTGTAGTACCAGCTGCTTAGGAGGCTAAGGCAGGAGGATAACTTGAGCCCAAGGGTTTGGGTTTACTGTGAGCCAGGCTGACCTGGCACTCTAACCTAGGCAATAAAGTGAGACTCAAAAACAAAATACCTAGGGCGGTGCCTGTGGCTCAAGGAATAGGGCACCAGCCCCGAGGTGGCAGGTTCAAACCCGACCCGGCCAAAAGAAAAAAACTGCAAAAAACCCCCCATAAACAAAAACAAAGTACATACATTGAAAAAAATTAAAAACAGTAAGGAACAGTACAAAGAACAAAGGCACAGTCACCTGCAATTTTACCACCTAGAAAAAACTGTTGTAAAATTTGGGTGATAGTATTGTGTAATAAAGGGCCAGGGGCAGTGGCTCATGCCTATAATCCCAGCACTCGGGAGGCGAGACTGGTGGGTGAGACTGGTGGATTGCCTGAGCTCAGGAGTTCAACACCAGCCTGAGCTAGAGCAAGACTCCCCTAGTAAAAAAAAAAAAAAAAAAAATAGCCAGGCATTGTGAGGGGCACCTGCAGTCCCAGCTACTCGGAAGGCTGATGCAAGAGGATTGCTTATGCCCTAGAGTTTGAGGTTGCTGTAAGCTAAGACACCACAGTACTCTACTGAGGGTGACCAGGTGAGACTATGTCTCAATATATATATAGTGTAGTAAAAAAACATAACCTTATCCAAGGAGAGGTCAGGTCTTTACCCTTGGCAACCGGAGGACAATTCTAGGTCCCTGGAATGTCCTGCCTGATGGGAGTGTCTTTGTTTGCCTGGGAGCTTTTGCCACATCAGTCTGACACTAAGGTTTACATACAAAGTGAGGAGTATCAGTTCCAACCAACCTCTGTACGAACTGATAACTAAAGGTCTAACAAGACCTCTGAGAGTGACTGGAGACTAAAGGTCAGCCACACTGGCAGCATGGATGAAGCCCCAGTAAAAACTCTGGTCTTGGCTGATTTTAATTTGAATCCTTTCCCTGTAATAGCCTATAACCATGAAGATAACCGTTTTCAGTGAGTTCTGTTTATCCCTCTGGTGAATTACTGAATCTGAGGATGGTTCTGGGAACTTCCCAATTTGCAACTGGTATTAGAAGTAAAGGCAGTTGCATGGACCGTTTTAACTCTGCAGATGGCCCTTAAGGTCCTCCTACAATGCATTTTTCTGATTATGTATGTACACAGATAAAGATACAAATATATGAATAAATAGTTTAAATACACAGGCTCACAGGCTGGGCACAGTGACTTATGCCTGTAATCCTAGTGCTCTGAAAGGCTGAGGGGGGTGGATTGCTTGAGCTCACCAGTTCGAGATCAACCTGAATAAGAATGAGATTCAATCCCTACTAAAAATAGAAAAAATTAGCTGGGCATCATGGTGGGGGCCTGTAGTCCCAGCTACTTGGGACGCTGAGGCAGGAGAATTATTTGAATTTGAGATTGCTGTAAGCTATGATGACAACACTCTACCCAGGGTAACAGAGTGAAACTACCTCAAAAAAATTTTTGTTAAGTGTGGGATCACAGTTTTGGTTTGGGGAGCTTTTTTATGCTTCTTAGAGATAAGGTCTTGCTCTGTTGCTCAGCTTGGAATGAAGTGGCATGATTGCAGCTCACTACAAGGTCCAATGCCTGCACCCAAGCATCCTCCTGCCTCAGCCTGAGTAGCTGGGACTGCACCTGCATATGCTATATGACTCACATAAAAAATGTCTGCCATATTTTTGTTTTACAACCCATTTTTTACATATATGCCAATAAATACAGTGTTTCATACTATTTTTCCTGGCTACAGAATATTCCACTGTACATGTATATTGTCATTATCTAACTTGACCATTTCCCCACAACATTTCCCCTGTATGTTTATATCAGCAGTCATGTTATTTTAAATATTCCCTATTATTAAAAATGCCATGATAAACATTCTGGCACTTACATCTTGGTGCAAGTGCATGACTGTTTCTGTAAGAATAATTCCTAGATATGAAAAAGGTGAATCAGAAAATATGGGTACAGTTATAATTTTGTAATAATCAAGGAATCTTTTAAAATTTATACCAATTTACAGTCCCAAAAGTAGTGAATAGAGCCTATTTCCTCAAGCCATTACTTGTGTTAATAATCACTGTTTGCTAATCTGAAAAGCAAAAATTTAGGTCACTGATATTTTGATTTCCATTTGCCAACACCTTTTTATGTTTATTAGCTACTGGATTTTTTATGTTAAATGTCTGCACATCTTTTGCTCATTTTGTTTCTTTTCCTTGTTGGTTTATAAGCCCTTTGGTAGAAATGTCTCTAACACATATGATGGTGTTACTATGCCAATCATGACAGCTGATCTTTGTCTTGACTATTTATTGGTGTGCTTAGTTTTGTTTCTTGCTTGACTTAAGTTTTTAATATATGGTGGGGTTTTGTTGCCCTGTCCACCTTTTATTGTATTCATCATAGCTCACACCTCACTAATAGGGCAACTGCCACCCTGACCAAGTGGCTAAGACACACACACAGATAAGCCACACATATTAAAATTTTCAATAATGTAGTCAAAATTTAAAAGTCCTTTCTTTTCATGTCATATTTAAAAGGCTTTTCCCACCCCAAGACTGTGAAAACACCTATGTTTCTTTATAGTACTTTCACATCTTCATTTTTTATATTCAACTCTTGGTTCCACCTGGAATTTATTTTGGTCAAATAAACAATATAGGGATGACACAGGGATCTTGCTTTAGGTAGGACTTACTAAATAATCCATCTTTCCCCTGTTAGAGTTCCACTTTCTTCAGATACCACCTTGCCATATATCCGCCTCTAAATCACTATTTCTCTTGGTATTTTGTGCCTACTTTTTTTTTTAAAGACAAAGTTTTACTTTGTCGGGGCGGCGCCTATGGCTCAGTGAGTAGGGCGCCGGCCCCATATGCCAAGGGTAGCGGGTTCAAACCCAGCCCCGGCCAAACTGCAACAACAACAAAAAAAATAGCCGGGCATTGTGGCGGGCGCCTGTAGTCCCAGCTACTCGGGAGGCTGAGGCAAGAGAATCGCTTAAGCCCAGGAGCTGGAGGTTGCTGTGAGCTGTGTGATGCCACGGCACTCTACCAAGGGGCCATAAAGTAAGGCTCTGTCTCTATTAAAAAAAAAAAAAAA
>CAUYPK010048684.1:0-28390 GCA_963574355.1 Loris lydekkerianus | reverse complement strand
ATTGTGGTATATGTACACCATGGAATATTATGCAGCCTTAAAGAAAGATGGAGACTTTACCTCTTTCATGTCTACATGGATGGAGCTGGAACATATTCTTCTTAGTAAAGTATCTCAAGAATGGAAGAAAAAGTATCCAATGTACTCAGCCCTACTATGAAACCAATTTATAGCTTTCATATGAAAGGTATAACCCAACTATAGCCCAAGAAGAAGGGGAAAGAGGAGAGGAAGGGGAGGGGAGGGTGGAGGATGGGTGGAGCGAGGATAATTGGTGGGATCACCCCTACGGTGCATTTTACAAGGGTACATGTTAAATTTACTAAGTGTAGAGTATAAATGTCTTAAAACAATAAGTAAGAAAATGCCAGGAAGGCTAAGTTAACTAGTTTGATGAAAATATTTCAAATGGTATATAAAACCAGCACATTGTACCCCATGATTGCATTAATGTACACAGCTATGATTTAATAATAAAAAAACAATCAAAAAACTAAGAAGGCTGCCAAAGGCCTTTGAAGCTGCCCTGCAGAGGGTGTTACAAAGGCTGAGAAGTGTATACAATAGAAAGCCACTTTTCACAGGGAAGGGGCTTGGGGGAGGGCTGAGTCTCCTGTCCTGGAAGGGCCCTGGGTGGGCGAGTCTAGAAGCAGGCTGTCTAGAAGTAGGAGCAGGTCTCGCCTGCAGGGGGCAGCCCTCCCCTCTAGGTGGCAGCCTTCTCTAAGGTGACCTTGAGGGCAACAAGGAAAGTCTGGCTCCTCAATCTTCCTCATTATCCGACACAAATTCCACCTTCAGTCCTGTCATCTCTTTTGGGTGTCTGGAAAGGTTTTCAGCCTCCTTCAGAAGAGGAGTACCATCATTTATGAGGATTAGGAGATACTCAGCTGAGGGTAAAACTTCACAGGAATGAGACTGAAGCCACGTGTTGTGAGGGCAGGGAAAGAGGGCAGACCAGTTCTGGGCGGAGGGAGGGGGAGGTCACAGGTGGTGGTCACAGGACAGCTTCGCAAATTTGATGGGAGGTGGCCTCAGGGAACCCTAAACCACAGTTTTGCCAAAAGTTATAAGAAAAATTCCACATTTTTTCCCTTTTTCTAAAGTTTTTTTTGGGGGGAGGTTGGAAGGGGAAATGGTTTTTACTTTCTAAATTTGCTTATGTTATCTTCATTAATTTACTTGGAAACTGTGGCATCTGCTTTCAGCAAATACAAGTGTACTTAAACTTTCCCCACATGCACACATTTCTTCAAAATCAAATATATCATCAGACTTAATAAAATTATTCTAAAGCTGTGCCTGGTTTACTTTGGGCCTCTGCCCATTTATTCAAGGCCCTGAGTCTATAGGGACCCAATGTTATGTTAAAACCACCCAACCCAACAGAGATGGACAGTACTAAGACCAGGTAGAAAAAAAGTCAAAGAAAGTAAAAAAGCAAAACAGTCATCTACTTTATTTACTTAATACTGTAGACTCAAACACACTCACCCCATTTGGACCGTTGACCCCAGAAATGAGGGTATGCAGTATTCAGCAGCTGCCAGCGTGTAGGGCGGGCGGGCGGCAGAGTCGTCCCAGTAAATATCCTTCTTCATTTTGGGTAGGCTCATGTGCATTTCATCCACAGCTAAAAGAGAGACCTAGAAATCAACATGATATATTAGAATAACTCAGACACGACTATATAAAAAAAGAGAAGTTCCAGTGGGTTGGGTGCATGCCGAAAGGCCTGGGACATGGCCTAAGTGAGTGAGTATGCACATTTCTATAGCTCACATCTGTCACAACTGGGGCTACTGAAGAGTTGCGCCGTCCTTTACTGTGCAAGAGTGTTTGGCAATGAGGGTAAGTGGGGCTGAAATCCACCCATCCTCCTTTCAACAAGCCGTGGGCCCGTGTGGAGCCGCTGCTCACTGGGAGGGAGAAAAGCCACTTTCCTTCTTTGCTCGGAGCTGCTGTCCTAGTGGCAGCCCCCATAGCACCCACTGCACCCAGACACAACAGAGGAAGGTGAAGCGTCTCAGCCTTCCAACCTGCTAACCCCATGAATACATTTTTACTTGGTATCACTTCTTAAATTCTTTGGTTTCTTGTTTGTTTGCTTGGAAAAGCTAATCAGCAAGTCCTCATGGCTGAAACTACAGTGATCTCTCCTCCTGGCTTTGAAAAATCTATGCACGAATGAAGTATTAATCCTTTGGGAACCCAATTTTGACAAAGAGTGAGTGACCAAGACCTTACACTTTCTCTCTACACAGACTCACGAGATCCACTGTGGAATGTTTGTGCTTATCTAAGAGCTGAGTAAGGGCTTGCAACAAGGGAGCAAGGTAAAGGCTTTTACTCCCTCTGTGGTTCCTGGGGAAAAGAATAGTCTGAGGAGAGTCTTGCTTGAAATGACAACTCCCTTGTGCTTGCTGTTCATGAAAAGCCTTCTTGGACAGGGCTTTAGGGTAAGTGCTGTGGGCCCAGGTGATGTGTTTCAGGAAGAGTTGAGATACAAGCTGTCATGGCCCAGGCATGCAGTGTCCAGCTCCTGGACATTTGGCTGCTGGGGTCCCTGTGAGGTGACCTTGGGAATTCACATCATGTTTTGCCACCTCTATTGGTGGCAATAGAAAACAAATGGAAGAATAAGTTAAATTATTTCTATGTATTCAGACAGACAGGCTGGGTAAAGCTAACAGAGAAACTTATAAACAAAATTGGCTTGGAATTCCACTTAGAAGGAACTAACTTTCACTGGGAATGAGGTTTCAGGAGGACCTGGGGTAACTTACACACTGAATGGCCAAACCTATTTCATTTGTGGCTACAGCTCAGAAGTCCAGGGTGCCTGTATCCGCGGTCTGTTTACATTCGAAACATCATTAGCGATTTATTATCAATGTTTGTAAAGAAAAGAAGTTTTCCTAACCTGCAAATTTCTATCAATGCACCAGTTAGTTTCAAAATCATCATCATCTTCTCCAAAAGGATTGATGAGTTGTTCAGCTACCTGCGGGTGAGAACATGGAATAAATCTGTCACGATACCTGTGAAGATCGAGAATAGACATTGAAATGATTCCGATTTCGCTCTCTGCTTCATTTTGTCACTTTCATCATAGGAAACTTAGTGGGGGAATGGATTGTTCTACAGATATAGATGCTTATCAGCAATTGAGACTTGAGCTCCAAGTCACGAGGAGTGGGTCCACTTGCCGGATGCACCTGCCCATCCCACTGGAGATAGTGCAAGCCTCGCCTAGGAGAAGCTGCGCACTGCTTAGGAACCCAATACACCAATGGATACAGAAGAAGCACAAAGCCTGGGCAGCCCTGTGAGGGATGCACAGCCTGTGCCTTCAAGGAGTTCTCAGGGCCCACCTGGTAAGACAAAGGTAGACAAGGAGAAGGGTCAGCAGAAAGGACTTAAGTCACAGATTATAGAAAATAATACAAAGAGCTGCTACACTCATTGGACATAACTGCTTGAGTGAATGGGACAGAGAGCTGGTAAGTTACAAAGCTAGAAATTGAGGGTTACTTAGTTTTACCCTAAAGAATTGACCCTTACCTAGTAAATTAGTTATCTTGCTGAGGTAAATTTAGGTAGCTTATCATCACACATCTTCGAATATTTGGTCAATATGAAATATTCTTATCATGTTCCCAATAGCTTTTTTGATGCAAGGTTTATGTGTCAACTATGACTCACAAGTCATTCTCCTTTTTGAATAATTTCCTTTGATTTTTGTTATCTGGACAACTGTGAACGTACATGTGTGCACATATGTGTATGTGAGATGGGAAGAAACATGTAAGTATATAAAATAAAGGCACTATGTGATTAGTCTCCAGAGTCTGGATATTCTAGATCCTGAGAATATTCAGGAGAAAATCTACATACTTACTTTTTAGGATTTAAGATAAGTTACTTAAAGCAGTTGTTTTCAACCTTGGCTACACATTAAAATTACCTGGGGGAGAGCTCTTAAAAATAAACAAAAGGGTGACTGAGTCCATCCCCAGGGATTCTGCTTTACCCAGTGTGAGGTTGCACTCAGGCATTAGTACTGGGTAAAGGTCCCAGGAGATTGTAATGTGAGGCCTGGGTTAACAACCTCTGAGAGGGATGAACCTCTAAGCCTCACTGTGATATCCATATCAAAGTCCTTTATTATGAGTTCCAAGGAGTTAGCTACCATTTCTTACCTGGTGTTTGACTTAAACTAATTGGACTACTTAACTAGGTCCTGAAAATATTTTTTGCTATATCCAGATTTTTACTTTTATGGGATGAGTTCTGGATATTTTTTTTTTTTATAGGAATTTATATTTCTGAATTGACAATTTCCAAAGATATCCTTTACTCCATCAGAGGCTCCATTTCTAGCAAGAAACCAAGTAATATACTGTTTATAAAGTTAAGATGGTTTTTCTACACCTTGAAAAGATTTGTTCATCTCTGAGTTGTCAAGATGGAGCAGCTGTTTAGAGATTGAAACTCAGTCCAAGGGTGTCTAGTTACCGGAGCTAAGATCATGCCTTTTCATATTTTGCCTTTGAAAAATATTTTTATAAAGGAAAAGGATGTTAATATTTTAGAAAGCACATCAGAAGGAAAGAAACATTATTTACTTTTTTTGGTCTGGTTAAGTACCTCACGTGGTCACAAAGCAAAGAAAATAAAGCTTAGCACTACGCAGGGCAAAGAAAAAAACCCCAGAATGACTGAGCATTTGGGGCAACTGTGACAATTTTATATGCACAAAAGTAAACTACAAAGGTTACCTCTAATGAGAAATGAAAGCTATTAGTCGCTCTTGCTCTTTTTTGCTGTTAAATGGGTAAAAATAATTAAGAATGACTGTCATTGGGTTAAAAATACTTTTGCCATTTTTAACAGACATGCCTTTCCTCTTTGTAGTATAATTTGAAATGTCAATTCATTTATTTTTCCTGGTTGAGATTCAAACCAGTGAAAGGAAAAGCTTCTGCAGGGACCATTTTGCTACAGCCTGAAGGCCTTGATGGTGCCCCACAACATGTGGCTGTTTGGAAGGTCAGACTTTGCAAATTCTACTTTATTGATGTCATCTTCAGGCTATTATGGTTTTCGGTTAACTTAAGGAAACCATTGTCTTTGAATTTTTTTTTTTCCTATCACATGTATCCCTTTTGGAAGTTTACAAAAGAGATGGAAGAATCAGGCCTGTGAAATTCACAGAGTCATCTGAGGAAGTTTGAGAGAAGTGAGGGGTGGGAGTGGGGAACACAGAACATTCTACAGTGGTAATTAGACAAGCTGGTCTCACTGGTCAGACCTGTTTTTAATTTCCTGGCAAACCCAATGCCATCATTAATCCTAGTGTTTCTAATTTTGATTCTGATGATTTTTCCCCTGAGTTTCAGTCTTGGTTTTGAAAATGGAAAGCATTTAACATTATGGGAGAGTGAGTAGGATTTCAGGGAGTTGCAAGTAACTATAGAGTTGAGCAGAACCAAGACACTACTACAATATGAGTGCTTGCAGGGTAAAATCTGATAGAGAAGGCTTCTTGTTCACTCTTATTTTTTTTGAGAGAGTCTCACTATGTCACCCTTGGTAGAGTGCTGTAGCGTCACAGCTCACGGCAACCTCAGACTCCTGGGCTCAAACGATTCTCCCGCCTCAGCCTCCAGAGTGGCTGGGTCCACAGGCGCCCGCCACGCCCCGGGTGTCCTTCTTTTGCTGCAGTTGTCATTGTTGGTCAGCTGGCCCTGGCCGGGTTCAAATCCGCCACCTCCGGTGTATGTGGCTGGCGCCGCAACCACTGTGCTACTGGAGCAGAGCGCTCGTTGCCTCTACTCTGCCTACCGCTGACTGCGGTATAAAGTGTGAAGGCAGGCACAGCTGCTCCATTAGTTCCATGTGGTGATCCTGTCGGGCACACAGAGGCCTGAGCAGACCAACAGCCGAGACGGAGGCCTCTTCCCCTCTCTGCACAGGGGAGCTGCTCCGACGCCGCAGCACGGCGCAGAGCCCTGCCTGCCACCTCGCTCTCGCAGCGGCACGGGTCCCTCGGCCTCTGGCCCACTCGCGAACCATCTGCCCAAGGCTCGGTGCAGGCCCAGGGCGGGGGAGTTGGGAACTGGCAGGTTTCGGCGGGGGGGGGGGGGGGCGGGCCCGGGGCTACCTTGAGCCATCCCGCGTAGAAGAAGAACTGCAGCAGCGTGAAGATGGGGACGTAGAGGTCCAGGTCGTGTCCCGCGTAGCCCCTGGTGGGATCCAGAAACTGGCGTCCAATCAGGCACGTGAAGAAGAAGGCGTAGACGGCCAGAGTGACCACCTGGGACAGAGAGACCGGTGAGCGGGCGGCAGCGCCACCTGGCGGGCGGGCGCAGGAACCAGGGGTCGGGCCCAGGGTCCGGTACCTGCGTGTAGACCAGCGGGATCCCCACCCAGTCGTAGCCGAACAAGAGGCTGCACCAGGAGCGGAACCGGTTCATTTCCTAAACCGGAGGCAGATCAAAGCGACTGGTTAGAGCTACGGGCGCGCAGCGGACACCCCGAGATTCAGAACGGGCCGCGGCATTGACCAACACTTTCGTGAAATGATGGGACTGACTGTGTGAGTCTAGTAAGTTGGTTTCCAAGACCACCGCAAAAGGGAAGTTCCAAAAATGACAAGCAAAGAACATTATTGAAAATGGTGCGAAAAGGGTGAGGACATTTGGACATTATGTTTTTTTTTAATGTTAAAATAAGCCAGGACTTTGTAAAAATAGACCCCACATGTATATTGGCCCACAGTGGTGATGGGAAGGCAATAGTTAATATTTTATGTAAGTAACTTTTAGCTATTTTGCTAAACAATGTGCAAAGCAATTTTTTTTTGCTTCTCTCTTTTAAAAACAAGCTTATTATAGATCCTAGAAAAGAGATGTAAACTACAACCCAAACCCTTTCCCCAACAGAGGAGGACGTTAGAACACTCAGTTTGACAGAAAATCTCTCTCTGAAGCAAGAGGGATGGTATCCTTTGATTTTTTTTTTCTATTTTTCTCTATTGCATGTTAAGTTATTATCTAAAACTAGAAAGAAGAGTTCATATTAATTTTGGAGCTTTTAAAAAATCATTCACTATGGACAGTGCCTGTGGCTTAAAGGAGTAGGGCGCAGGCCCCGTATACCAGAGGTGGTGGGTTCAAACCTGGCCACGGCCAAAAAGCTGCAAAAAAAAAATTCACTACTTTTAGCTGAATCCAGGCAGGAGATGCCACAGCACAAATATATCCAGCCTTTACATGAATTCAGGGTTATTTTGTTTAGGAATAACACGGCTTTGTTTTACTAGAACATTTGAAAAGGTGGCTTACCCTCAGAATATTCCAATTTGGCATAAATGGCTTGGGAGGCTTATTTTCCCTCTAGATTTTCTTCTAGGATCCTAGAGCCAGGGATGGCAAAGATGCTGTGTGGGCACCGAATCCTTCAGAGCCCTGGGCAGGTCTTGGCTAATCAATCAAGGGACATGTTCTCACAGAGACTATTAAGAAGCACCATTCTGTCTAAAACACTGCTGCCAAGTCACCACCACCACCACATTGAGTTCACCTGTGTGCTGAGGGCACTCCTACTAGCCTGGTCTTTTCAGTTCCTTTGGAACCAGCATCAAACAAAGCAGACTCCTTCTGGTCTGACTTGTTATATGCAGACCTCTTGGTCTCTAATTAGCATCTTTTACTAAGGGTTGATAGTGTACTTACAGTCATCAGTGATTGCAGATCAACACTGTCTCTGATTCTACCTTCGTTCCGGGCTTTAGTTGCAAGATTTCCAAACCAAACAAACGGAACCCAATATTTCAGATGAGGAGATTTGAGGTGGTTGAATAATTTCCTTTCATCTGCTGTCATAAAACCTTTACATAAAATAAAAATAGCTACAATATGCAAACTTAGTTTAGTATTAATACATTAGCAAATTTCAGTACCTCCTACGTAAGCAAATATGGTCTGGGCAGGGTGGCTCATGCCTGTAATCCCAGGACTCTGTGAGGCTGAGGCAGGTGGATTGCTTGATCTCAGGAGTTCAAGACAAGCCTGAGCAAGACCGAGACCCCCTTCTCTACTAAAAACAGAAAAAACTAGCTGGGCGTGGTGGGGGACACCGTAGTCCCAGCTACTTGGGAGGCTGAGACAGGAGGATAACTCAAGAGTTTGAGGTTGCTATGAGCTATGATGATGCCGAGGCACTCTACCTAGGGCGTCGGAGTGACATTCTGTCTAAAGAAAAAAACAAAAACAAAAACAAGAAATAGGAAATAAAGATTCCTGTCTCTAGTAGTGTATACTTGCATGACAGATAAGAAATGCGCGTGTGTGAGAGGGCATGCACACACACACCCGTGAGGATGCACACAAGTTATGTCCCAATGCATGAGGCAATGTAGTTCTGTGCCACCATCCAGGAGGTGGTCGGTCTCTGTGGGAGAAGGCGAGGAGGAAGGGAGGCCATGATGCTCAGTCCCTGTGTGCCATGAGAGGATCTCAGTTGTGCCACCAACATTTTTAAAGAGCTTTAATTAAACTATGTTTGAAAGAAGTTCAAAGCACAGTAAGCATATTTGTTTTTACTCCTTTTTTTGATCAACATAATTTAAGTGTACTGCGGAAGTTTAACTATAGGTTCAAATGTGCTGTGAGATTAAAAAGATTGAAAAATACTAAAGTAAGGAGATGTTCAATTGAACTAAATCATTTGGGGAAGTTTATTCCTTAAGTTTTGGTTCATTCATCTAAAATTAGAAATGTTTCTATTTAGAGTTGTTGGATTAAAAGAATAAAATATGATGATGTACACAAGCACAGGTGGACTCACACTACTTTTTCTTTCTTTTTTCTTTTTCTTCTTCTTTATTTTAAATAAAGAACCGAAATTTGTTTCCTCATAGTTCTGGAAGCCAGGTTGCCCAAGATCAAGGTGCTGGAAAGTTCTGGATGATGTGATCTGGCCCTCCAAGATGGAAGGGCAAGAGAGAAAGGCTCTCCTGTCTCCAGAAGAGAGAGTGAATTCACCTTTCCTCTATCTTCTGGTTCTGTCTGGGTTCTCAGGGGAATGGATGGTGCCCGCTAGGTGACGGCAGCTTTTCCTTACTCAATCTACTTATTCAAAAGCCAGTGTCTTCCAGAAACATCCTCACAGACACACCCAGAAACAATGCTTTACCGGCTCTCTGGGTATCCCTTAATTTGGTCAAGTTGAATCCTAAAATGAACCATCTTCACATAACTCTTACTCATGGTCTCTCCTTTCAAAGTCTTATTTAATGGCATCTTCTTCTGTGAAGCCTTCCTTGAGTCCTTCTTTCTCTTTCCCCTGAGATTTCTCCTTGGTAAAGCTCTCACGTGAGTGGCTCATGCCTGTAATCCTAGCACTCTGGGAGGTCAAGGCAGGTGGATTGCCTGAGCCAGAGCGAGACCTTGTCTCTACAAAATAGCCGGCGTTGTGTGGGGTTCCTGTAGTCCCAGTTACTCAGGAGGCTGAGGCAAGAGAATCGCTTAAGCTCAAAAGTTTGAGGTTGCTGTGAGCTATGATGATGCCACGACACTCTCCCCATGGCTACAAAGTGAGACTCGGTCTCAAAAAAAAAAAAAAAAAGCTCTCACATGGTCCTCAGTCTTGGCTTGCATCATAGCAATATTATACTTCAATGTTTCCCCTGCTATGACCCTTTTCAAAGGCATAGGGCGTATTCCTCTCCAAAGTCCCCATAGGATTTTGTGTGTACTTTTAAAGTGCTTCTTTAAGTGCTTTGGTGTGTGTATAAAATGTGATTTGTGTGAGCTTGCAGTGACCTCTCTGAGTCTCAGTTTTCTCAGCTGTAAAAGGGAGCTGATACTATCTACCTGGCAGGTGTTGTAGAATTACCTGGAATAATCAACATATGTCAAATGCTAGCGTGAGCCCAGGCATGGTAGCTCATGCCTGTAATCACAGCACTGTGGGAGGCCGAGGTGGGTGGATAGCTTGAGCTCATGGGTTTGAAACTTTGCTTTGAAACCAGCCTGAGCAACAGGGAGACCTCTGCCTCTAAAAATAGCTGGGTGTTGTGGTGGGTGCCTATAGTCCCAGCTATTTGGGAGGCTGAGCCAAGGGAATCACTTGAACCCAAGAGTGAGTATGAGGTTGCTGTGAGCTATGACACCACTGCACTCTACCGAGGGTGACAAAGTGAGACTCTGTCTCCAAAAAAAAAAAAAAAAAAAGCTAGCATGATGCCTGGCACAGCCTGAGCACACAATAAGGGCTAAGGCATGATGAATTATGGGAAACTTCAGCTATCTCTGCCTCTTTCCTCTCCCTGAACACCAGAGAAAAGAAATTTGAATAGAAGAGGAATAAGTTATCAGGTTTATTTAATTAGCAAACATTTATTGAATGTTTGTTCACACAAAGATGGACTTTATTTAATTTGAGACAGAATCTCACTCTCTGCTCTGGGTAGAGTGCAGTGGTGTCATTATAGCCCACAGCAACCTCAAACTCTTGGGCTCAAGTGATCCTCTTGCCTTAGCCTCCTGAGTAGCTAGGACTATAGGCACCATCACAATGCCTGGCTAGTTTTTCTGTTTTTAGTAGATGGGATCATGCCCTTGCTCAGGCTGTTCTTGAACTCCTGAGCTCAAGCAATCCACCCACCTTAGCCTCACTAGGCATGAGCCACCATGCCCGGCCACCAAAGACACACTTTAAAAGCTTGAAGTTTATATAGGTTGGGTGTGATGGCTCATGCCTATAATCCCAGTTACCTTGGAGGTGAAGACAAGAGGATTGCTTGAGGCCAAAAGTTTGAGACCAGCCTTAGCAAGAGTGAGACCCCGGCTCTACAAAAACAGAAAAATTAGCTGAGTGTGGCTAGTGCAGGCCTGTAGTGGGGGCAGAGGCAGAAGGATAACTCATGCCCAAGAGTTTGAAGTTGTTGTGAGTTATGATCACAGTATTTCTCTCTAGTCTGGGTGAGAGTTGAGCCTTAGTCTCAAAAAAAAGAAAAAAAATCTTAAAGTTCACTTTTTAAACTTTTTTACTTTTTAACTTTTTTTGGGTGTGCATCACTATGCCTGGACAATTTTTTAAGTTTTTGTAGACAAGGGGTTTTGCTATGTTGCCTAGGTTGATCTTGAACTCCTTGGCCTCAAATGATCTTCTTGCCTTGACTTCCCCAAATACTGGGATTAGAGGAGAGAGCCAGCAAACCTGTCTTGTTTAAAAAAATTTTGATCAAAAGGCCAAGTGTGGCGGTCATGCCTATAATACTAGCACTTTGGGAGGCTGATGAGGGTGGATGGCCTGAGCTCAGGAGTTGGAGACCAGCCTGAGCAAGAGCAAGACCCCATCTCTAAAAATAGCCAGGTGTTGTGGCGGCGCCTGTAGTCCCAGCTACTTGGGAGGCTGAGGCAAGAGAATCGCTTAGGTCCAAGAGTTTGAGGTTGCTGTGAGCTGTGATGCCACAGTACACTAGCAAGGGTGGCAAAGTGAGACTCTGTCTCAAAAAAAATTTTTTTTGATTGAATAATTTAAATGATGCAAAAATACAAAAGGGCAAAGGACTATTAATGGAGAAGCCTCTTTTTCTCAGCCACAAAATTTCCCTCCCTGGGGGAAATCTCTATAATGAATTTATTGTGTGTCTTTCCAGACAAACGTCATAAATTTTCACAAAGGACTATTCTTTCTTAAACACAAATGATTTTATACTACATACATATCTGCCATGTGCTTCTATTTTTCAGTTTACCTTGGAGGTTTAAAAAATTTATATAGAGAAAGCAGCAGTATTCTTTTTAATGGATGCTCTCTCTATATTAATTAACCTACTAATTAACAGTTAATTGTATATAATATTTTATTTAACTACTTCCCTTCTGAATAGACATTTAAGCTGTTTTTAAGTTTTGGCTGCTAAAAAGAATGCTGCAATGTCTCCCTGTTGTTCCTACCCCTTTAGATCTTTAAGTAGCTTTTAAATTTTAATTATGATTTAATATAAATAGTGTTTTCTGAATTAAAGCTTACTTTTTTGTTGTTGTTGTTGATCAGGCTCAGGCAAGGCTCAAACTCACCACTTCTGGTGTGTGGGTCCAGCGTGCTAACCACTGAGCTATAGTGGGCAGCTTAAAGCTTATTTCTAAACTGGATTTTTATTAGGCATTAACTTTGAGTTATTTTTTGTCTCAGAAATGCAATCATTTGTTCATGAAATTCTGATAATACATCAGAGGAAAATCAACTTTTGCCATAATGTAACGTAGTTTATATCTTTAACTTCCTGCAATGAGTTAACAAATCTTCCTCCTTACCCTGTAAACCAAATTTAATTTAAGAGATGTTGTTATAATGGCAAAGATGTCAAGGGAGAAACGAGATGTGCCCATTTTGAGAGTCATCAGTTCCTGGAGTTCTGGAGTTACTGATCTTTGACCTGACCGAGGCCATTGTTTTCAAGAATAAGGTCCATAGACCATAGGTCTGAATCACTGGTGACACTTATTAAACAGGGAGAGGGCCGGCCCCACCCTGCCATACTAAGTGAGACCCAGTGGCACAGGAGTCTTCAAGTCAGGTCTGCACCTTAGAATCTCACGTGGGTACTTTTAAAACATACCAATGCCTGGGTCTTAACCTTGGAGATTCTGAGTCATTTGATCTGGGATAAGGTTAGGCATCAGCACTATTTTTTTTTTTTTTAGAGACAGAGTCTTACTTTGTCACCCTAGTAGAAAGCCGTGATGTCACAGCTCATAGCAACCTCCAGCTCTTGGGCTTAGGTGATTCTCTTGCCTCAGCCTCCCAAGTAGCTGGGACTACAGGCGGGCGTCACAATGCCTGACTATTTTTTGTTTGCAGTTTGGCTAGGGCCAGGTTTGAACCTGCCACTCTCGGTATATGGGGCCTGCGCTTTACTCACTTAGCTACAGGCGCTGCCCGACATCAGCATTTAAAAATTTTTTTCCTGGATGACTTAATTGAAGCTCTGCAGAAAATTCTGACATAAAGCAGTATTTGCAAATTGCTGTTCCACTGAATGAAGGTTCTGTTTATTTAGGATTTGGAATAAACAAAATAACAACTACAAAAACAATATTTACCTATAAGAGTTTATTTATAGTCAATGCTCAGGCTACTTACGCTAGCTTAGAAAGGTTGTGTCCACGGGTAGAGAATGGTACTCTCTCTGGAGGTAAAAAATAAAAGTAAGCCTGGTAAATCTCTTCTGTTTCTCAGTGCATCTCAAAGTTGTTTCATGATCCAGATAATCTTTTTTTTTTAAGACTTGCAGAACATGATAAAATCTTACTACAAGAAGTTAATAGATGAACTTGACCTATCTTGGGTTGTAGCCTATTCTCACATATTCCACATCAATTGTCTAGCAGTTATATTCTTGAGATCTATAGAATAATTTTCAGAAATAACCCCACTTATATACTGGCAGCAATCTCTGTCATTTGACTGAACAATAACTTTGCTTTTGGTTATTTTTTATTCAGGAGTACGGATCAAATTGTGCTAGCAAGTCTTTTCTTGGCTTGTAAGCAGAAAGCAAATATGCAGAGAGAGGGTTTATTTAGTGAAAATATTAAAGTAAAAGTTAGGCTCTTCCCTCCATGTGGGACATCTATTGCATGTAGAGTGAGGAAAGCTGGTAGCTTTTAAGTTTTCCGCCCAGATTTACCAAGTGCTTTGCTGGGTGCTAAGACAATGAATGATGAGTGAATGTGACGTTGATGTATCCTCCAGGAGAGGCCGGACAGAATGATTTTTGTTATTCCCTGTATGTCACACACCTTAGCCAGAGTAACCTTGTCTTTGGAAATCAAGTTGTTGGTCAATTGAATGGAAATCTCTAGACTGTTGGTCAATTCCATTCAAAGAATATACATTATGAAATAGAATGTTACTCTCATCAGCACTTTAAACCATTTTATCCAGAGATTGATGATCTTTTTAATATGGTCATTATTCTCACATCTAAGACTACATTTAATTACAGTTACTGAAGTGCTCCAGTTGGCTGTTCCTCCAGCCACCCACTCTCCTTCTCATGCCTGCCCTGCGTCCTCAGGCCCCTCTACACCCTGACACTGATATTTCATCCTCCCACTGCGTCTGCCTGGGGCTTCCCTTACTGTGTCTTTTCCATCTGGCTGAATCAGCTCTGTTCAGCACTGTTCATATTGCTTATCCCCTAAACCCTCCTTCCTATTTCTAATCAGAGTAAAATATCTGTATTAAGGCATTTAGGTTCATGTTTGCATACACCTGCAACTCAAGTTGTGGTTTGATGGAATAGGCTCTGCTACCTTAAGGCAAAATTTTATTGTCCTAAAGCCACAGGATTAGTTGAAGTCATTGACGAACAAGATTCCAGTTGGCACAGATTCTGCCTGCTGTACTGTTGGTCCTTTTCTCCTTGATTGAAGCAGATGTCTTTTGCCCTTAACATACAGGATTTAAATGAGGCTCTATTAGCAGAAGAACTAAAAGCTCCCTGTCTCAAAGCTGGCCAGCAGAATGGTTTGATGTCAGTTCCTGCTGAAAGAGAAAGTCGTGCAGTCAGCACCAGAGTCCTCAGAGGGATGGCTTCTTCAGGAAGAGTGCAAGGTGCCTGCCTCATTTTTATCTCTGTATTTTCCAAATAAATGGAATGAAGCCACCAACTTCAGTTATAGCTGTCCTGTAAATGTGGTTGAAGAGGTTTAGAAATCCCAACCAACGGGGAGCAAATGCAATTGAGAGAGAGGCCAAGTTCCAGTGTGACAGTCTTATAAGTAGGGCAGCACTCAGACATTCGTCACCACAAACCACATGAAGATACATGCAGTTCTCAAAACAATGATTGCTCTTTCTCCATGATGTGCTCTGTGATAGTTTATTATCCTATCCTACCCTATCCTCCACTCCATTCCATTACAAATGCTGGTTATAAGCCTTTAAAATGATTTAAGAACCCAATAATGTTATAAGTCACAGTCTGAAAATCTTGAAACAGGATATGGTAAAGTAAAATCAATTTCTGGGATAGCAATGAAGAATGAGACAGAGATATTTCTCTATTTTATTGCTATGAGCAAATGTCTAATCAGCCATATCCCTGTCCCTAAGTTAGTATCCCATGTGCTATTTCACTGCCTTCTATTTAATAACAAGAAATAACGTACACAAAACCAGTGCTCTTGACTCCTTATCTGCACAGTGGTGCAGAATTGCATTTGCTCCTGGTGAACAGACCTGAGGCAATTTGCAGATAAAACTACACAAATTAATGGACACACCCCAGTGTGTGTATGTTAGACTTGTCCAGGAGGCTTCAGAAACTCCTGATGCCTGGGTTGCACCGCCTGTCTATGTAATACTAATGTCTGAAGACACAGCCACATGCCAGCATTTCAGAAAGTTCCCAGTGACGCCAACTTGAGACACAATTAGGATCAAGTGCCCCAGTGCTGGCCATCTCAGCATTTCTAATCTTATTCAAATACCCTGAAGCACTTCTGGGAAGCCTGTTCATACTGTGTATTCCTAGATCCTGAGATCCTAGGCTGCCCAGCAAGCTGCAATTTAAATAAACAATGAATGTGGTCTACACTCATACTTTGAGAAACATTGAGTGGACAGCCGACCTTTCTTTAGCTCCTAAACAGAACTATGTGGCAGCCTTCAGGCAGGGGCCAATGGAGCCACCAGTCCGTGGCATTGATTCAGGGAGGGCTGGTTCTGCCGTGCGCTTTCTCCCCTGTGCAGAGCATAGGTGAGTCAAGTTTCACTCACTGGATGACATTCCTGTCTGTCCTGGGCTTATCATGTGAGAATACAGGGGTGACTGACTCAGCCTCTGAAAGTTCAGCCAATGGAGAAAAAACTGGCACAGCCATGAATACCACTCAGTCCTTTCTCCCGTAACACAGGGTGGTGGGAGATTTCTGAGACCAAGGAGCCCCAAAGCCAGGGAATGCTTTGGGAAAAACCAATGGCATACCCACAACAGGAATGCTAGGCAAAAGCCAATGGATTTTATGAATGTTCCTAAAATGTTATACAAAATTCATTTGATTTTACACAGAGAACATCACAGTTTAAGTGATCTGTGTGTGCCAGAAACTCAAATGGGGCTAGTCTCACAGCCAATGTATCCAAAGTCAGAACGCTCACCCCATCATTCACTTGACGATGAGGGTTTGCTTGGTTATACCTATGTCTGTCAACCCTAGGTGTCACTAAGAGTTCCAATGGAACTTCTTGAGTCGTAGAAGACCAAGAACTTCCACATTAAGATTCCAGAACTTTAAGAAAATGAAAGGGTGCCTTTTTCTCAAAGTTCACTATTTGCTAACTACTCTTAAGAATCAGCAAACATAGAAACTATGTACTTTAGAGAGACAGAAGTGCAAAGCAGAGGTGCGAAGTTTAACTGTAAATATACTTGTGCTTGCCCTGATGATGATTAACGTAAGAAAAGATGTGTGTGACCTTTGCTGGTCCCTGAGGGCAGGGACCACACCTACTCACACCAGGCTTCACGCTGGCTCTGTGTCCAGCACACGGCACACACACACAGGCATGCCAGGTCTAGCATCACTTTGATAAATGTTTCTTTTGGAGGAATGTATATAATTTCCTGTGCTTCTGGAAGAACTATTTTCTCCTCCTGATGTCTGTGAAACAGGAGATAGATGTTTAGATTCAGTCTGAAACCACATTAAATGCACTCAGTTAAGGTCATCTCTTGAATCAGCAAAGATCTGGAATCATGCTCCTGACTTGATGTGGAATGAGTGACATCTCTCAGGGCAGGTGATTGAAATGACTAAAATTTTCCAGGACAGGGAGGGGCCTAGCCAATAAAGCAAAATAACAGAGGCTGTATTGCAGATGCTCTCGCAAATAACTTGTCACAGACAGAGGCTATATTGCAGATGCTTTAGCAAATGACTTGTCACACACCAGCTCAGGAACTCTTCAGCATTATTCTGAATTCAGTGGTTGTATTTCTATGTTCATATGAACAGAAATAAAAAGCTTTTTATTTTTGAGAAATCCAACCTGTAATATCAGATCATATCTATTTCTTTGACAACATGCGTTTTGATATTTTCATTTCCCAGAATAATGTAACTTGACTGTCTGATTTAAAAGCAAGACAAGTTCAGGGACCACCACGTAAGTGACCTAGCTTATCCAGCTCCAGGGAAGGAACTGCTAAAGGTCCAGAATAGGCATCCTCAAACTTTTTAAACAGGGGGCCAATTCACTGTCCCTCAGACCGCTGGAAGGCCGGACTCTAGTTTAAAAAACAAACAATGAACAAATTCCTATGCACACTGCACATATCTTATTTTGAAGTAAAAAAACAAAACGGGAACAAATACAATCACACCGCCTCATGTGGCCTGCAGGCCACAGTTTAAGGATCCCTGGTCCAGAAGGAGGCACTGGTCTTCCCTCCCTCAGCCCCCGTTTCCTCCCAGCCAGCACTGCATCTACTAGACACGAACCCTGCCTAATGCAAAAGCCAGAAGAAGCTGGAGGGAGACTCCCGTGGCCTAAAAGCCCACCTACCTCAGAGTCCCCAGGAGTGTGTTAAACATGTTGATTGCTGGACCCTGCAGACCTACTGCATCAGAATCTTTGAGGGTGGGATCTGAATTTTCAGCAAAATTGATTTTAACCATATCGATGCATGCAGAAGTTTGAGATCAAGTACTTTTCCTTACAGATGCTTTTATGTAAAGGACTCAACTGACAAGAAGGAAGCATTACTCCATTTTGTTCCCAGCCCTGTGGGACCCCCAGTGCTTTGCTGACCAGCCCTCACTGCCCTTGGGCAGCAGCAGGTGTCCTGGCTCTGGGCTCAGGGGATCTGCCAGATATTTATCGCCGTCCCCAAGCTTCCTGTTCTTCCCAGAAGCCTTGGCACAGGCAAGGGACAGTCAGGGGGTGGTGGAGGCATGTGCCCAGCTGGGAGAACCTGGACGCAGACTCGTGTGTAGACTCTGAGTCAGCCCTCTCTGCTGGGGACGGAAGCAGGAAGTTCTGTGAGTCAGCGCTGCCATGACAGAGGGTGCTGGTCATGTGGCAGTTGGGAAGAACGGACCTCTGGAGCGTCTCTGCCACCTTAGAGGATCGTGGCTTGGAACGTTTGCCTTGCTGCTTTATACACAAAACGTATTCCCGTGGGCACAAGCTGTGCTTTCCCTGACTTTTGAGGAAAAAAAGCACATGCCATGCTTTTCTTGCCTTTCAAGAAAAAATTTAGGGATTACCAAGAGCAACTGGGGCCTTTTAACCCCCCCATAGCCAGATAACCATAAAATGCTTGGGAGGGTGGTTAGCCACATCGCATCTCCCTAGATCTCTGCCTCCTTCAGCCACACTAAACAATCAAAACATGTAAGTCAAAACAATGCTCGTTCCATCCAGGTGAGCCTAATTCAAATCCCCTGGACAGTAGCCTGACTGGGCTGCTGTGCTGAATCTCCTCATTGATTCCCGAGCCTCTAGCATGGCTGGACCCTTGAATCTGCTCCTTCCTAATTATCACTATTATATTTTATTAATAATGGTATTTGCCAATGGCTTTAACCTCAGGGTGAGAAAAAGGGTTTTAAAAATAAGCATTGCAGGAAAGACTCAGCACTTCTCAAATCTCAGTGTGTATACATATGAAAAAAGGAGCACGTTTAACTGCAGATTCCTGCGTCATATATCCACAGGTTCTGATTCAGTAGGTCTGAAATGGGGCAGGAATACTCATTTAAGATAAGTAATACATGTTATTCAAGATGCAGAGGGGCTGTGGATCTGCAGATAACATCTAGTGCACACTGGTTTAAATGCATCTCAAGAAGCAATGACTTATTTTAAGATTCCCTTGGAATGGTGGGGATTGATGGCTGGGTAGAGAGAAGTCTTCCAATATTCCAGAAGCCTTCAACAGGGGAAAAGTCAGAAGTGAGCACATGACAGACGTTTACACAAGATTCACAAAGAGCCTTGGCTCTGGGAGGCTGATGTGGGGGGATCCCCTGAGCTCAGGAGTTCAGAGACCAGCCTGAATAAGAGCGAGGCACCGTCCCTACTCAAAGTAGAAAAAATAGCCAGTGTTATAGTGGGTACCTATAGTCCTAGCTATTTGGGAGGCTAAGGCAAGAGGATTGCTTGAGCCCAGGAGTTTGAGGTTGCTGTAAGTTATGACACCATGGCACTCTACCCAGGGTGACAGAGTGAGATTCTTTCTCTAAATAAATAAATAAATAGTAGGCCTTGGTATTCTGAAAAATACACCCAAAGGAAAGGGAATTGTATCATTCTCCTGCCTGCCTCCTTACCTTTACTTGCTGTTCAGACCTGAGCACAGCTTAGTCAGCTTACGTCTGACCAGAGGCCCCAAAGGCTGGTCCATTACTAGCTGACCTGGCTTTATCTGAGGAACTTTTAATATGAACGTGATGCTGATAAGATAAAATTTGCTTTGAGGCTTCGGTGCCTGACTACTGTCAGAATGCACTTTCTTCATTCCAAGGGTGTGTCATAAATAGAGAAACACCACCTCTGTTAAGCAAGTAAACTTTACCTCATCAATTTGGAATGGGTAGAGCTTCCTGTTTGTTTTTAGATCTTTCTTCAGAGGTGGTAATTCTTAATGTGCTTGATCCTGCTGGGGGTATCCAATCCACATGCTGATTTTGTGAGGACCTTTTTTGTTTATCTGTGGTGTCAGATATCACAAAAAGCATGCAGGGACCTTTTTTTTGGTAATCAGTTTTTGTTAGTGTTGTGTATTTAACGTGTGGCTCAAAGCAACTCTTCTTCCAATGTGTGGCAGAAAAAAAAAGGACACTTGGCTAGATATTAGGGTAAGAAAATAAGTTGTCGACAAGTATTTTCAACATGGTCTTTCTGAAGCAGTGTTCTACTTTTGCATTTGGAAGAGGGTGTCAGCTAATTGTTTTTTAAAGTTCCTACTGGTTTATATAATAATACACCTGTGCCATTTGCTGAGCTAGTCAGGCCCTTCACCCACAGCCTTAATCAACTCCTTGTACACCATTACTTCCTCATGCCTCGTTCTGTGTCCCCGACAAAGTCATCTACACCCCTTCTCCCTTACTTCCACCTTGGCTTTCACAAATTCCTGGTCAAAGTACGTCAAGGAGACATACTTGATGTCATGTCAACATGAGTCTTCTAAAGTGACCAAAGTGCGATTTATGCTATTCCAGGTGATTTTGTTCTAACAGTGAGAAGTTACACAGTGCTTACTATATGTCAGAAATGCTTTAAATACTTTGCGAATATTAACTTACTCCTCATAAAAAAAACCTGTGCAATATATGAGGTGGGCATTATTATAAAGGCCATTTTACAGATGAGGAAACGGAGGTGCGGAAAGGTTAACCAACTCAAAGTCATGTAGGTAGAAGTGATGGAGTAAGGATTGAAACCCTTACTCTGTGCTCTTAGTCACTGTGAAAGTTGTCTCATGATATGCAACGAAAATGGAGTGGAGAATCCAGTGGGAAAAAGCACTCAGGACACATAATGTTGCTCTAAGAATGTAATTCATTGCAAGCCTGGCTGCTGAAACTACCTGCTAAGACCTGAAAACTGTTTTCTCTATAGTTGCTGAAAGGACTTGCTGCAGCTCTAGAAGTGATTGTACTCGCTGCCACCCCTCAGCAGTCAAAACTGCAGCCCACCCCCTAGAACCATAGTAGTGCCAGTGAACTTTCTCAGAGAGCTAATATGCAACATTTCTCTTTTTTAAAAAACTGCCAGCCTTCTCTTGTTCTTCAGATATACCAGAGACCATCCAGTCTGCATGTAAGTCCCAAGTTGTAATTCTTTCTTCCCAAATAAAACATTTAATTTAGATAGTCATCTCTACATTTTCATTTTGACTTTGATAGTCACTATCTGTATTGCCCATCTAAGAATTCAAAACAAAATAAGCCAAAAATCCCCTCAAGAAATGAACAAAAAATATTATCCTTAAATAATCTATTTTCTGGCAATTGCAACAACAAAAATAAACAAATGGGAATTAATTAAAGTAAAAAACTTCTGTACAGTTAAGGAAACAACAACCAAACCAAACAGACAACCTTCAGAGTGGGAAAAGATATTTGCATATTATGAATCCTACAAAACCTTAATAACTAGGATATATCAAGAACTCAAATTAATCAATAAAAAAAGACTCAACAATCCCATATATCTCTGGGCAAGAGAGATGAATAGAACCTTCTCTAAAGACAGATGAATTGCTAACAGACATATGAAAAAATCCTCATCTTCCCTAATCATCAGAGAAATGCAAATCAAAACTACCCTGAGATACCACCTAACCCCAGCAAGAATGGCCCACATCACAAAGTCTCAAAGCTGCAGATGGTGGCGTGGACGTGGAGATAAGGGAACACTTTTTACACTGCTGGTGGGACTGCAAACTAATACAACCTTTTTGGAGGGAAGTATGGAGAATCCTCAAAGAACTCAAATTAGACCTCCCATTTGATCCTGCATTCCCATTACTAGGCATGTACCTAGAAGAGAAAAAATACTTTTATCATAAGGTCGTTTGCACTAGACTGTTTATCAAAGCTCCATTTACAATAGCCAAAAAGTAGAAACAGGCTAAATGCCCACTGACCCAGGAATGAATTAACAAACTGTGGTATATGTATACCATGGAATACTATTCAGCCATTAAAAATATGGAGACTTTACATCTTTTGTATTAACCTGGATGGAGGGGGAACACATTCTTTTTAAAAGCATCACAAGAATAGAGAACCAAGAATCCAATGTACTCTGTTCTAATATAAAGGCAGCAGATGAGCTAATATAAGTGTGGGTAGGTATGGGAATGAGCAAGTGGAGAGAGAAGAGGAGGGAGGGGGCTGGGGGTCATGGTGTATGGCACACCTCTTGGGAATGGGACACAATTATAAGAGGGATTTTATCTAACAAATGCAATCAGTCTAACCTAATTCTTTGTACACTCAATGAATCCCAAAAAATAAAGAAGAAAAAAAAATCTATTTTCAAGGACATTTCAGAAAAGTAGACTAAGTACTGCACCCTAATATTAGAGTTAGTATACTCAATGTACTCAGCATAAAAGCAAAATCATTTCATGGTTCTTATTATTGCCTCTATGTACCAAGAATTATCTCATTTAATCTTCATTGTATTGAAGGGTGATTTAATAGCTTCTTTGCTAAGTATTTACCCAGACAAGAGAACCACCCTTCAGATGTGATCTGTTCTCAGTTCAGTGTCTCCAGAAGCCCAGGCAGAGTAACTGTGTCTAGTTTGACTCTAGGAGAGGGACACAGGTCCCCAATGAAACAGCCCTTTCCTGCTACCTTTCAGAGTCTGCTGGCTCCTACCAGGATCAGTTTTAGGAAAAGTATTAATTTAGGAGTTCCAAGACTGAATTTTAATTCTGCCCCCATAAATCATTTGTGCAATTCAGGGTAGCTGGTAACCTCTCCAAATCTGTTCTCTATCTTTTTCATGTTCTTTTCTTTTCTTTTCTCTCTCTCTCTCTCTTTTTTTTTTTTTTTTTAACAGAGTCTCATTCTGTTGCCCTGGTAGAGTGCTGTAGCATCATAGCTCACAGAAACCTCCCAACTTTTGGGCTCAAGAGATCCTCTTGCCTCAGCCCACCGAGTACCAGGGACTATAGGCTGCACCACCACGACCAGTTAGTGTTTTCTATTTTTATAAGAGATTGGGTCTCACTCTTGCTCAGGCTGGTCTTGAACTTCTGAGCTGGGGCAAACCACCCGCCCTGGCCTCCCAGAGCGCTAGGATTACAGGTGTGAACAGCCACACCCCCCCCCCCCCACACACACACACACCAAGCCAACTTATTGAGGGCAGGCACCGCGTCTTACTCTTGCCTGTTAAGACTGTTTCAATAAATGTTTGAGTGAGTAATTAAATAAATTAAATACAAGGTATTTTCAAAGGCAATTGTAGAGGCCCTATTTTGCCCGAGAAGCGCCCACGGAGAGCCCGCCTGGTACCTGCTTCCACCACGTGGTCCATGGTGGGAAACCGCTTGTAGACGGCGGTGCTGACGGAGCGGAAGATGAGCAGCGACGTCAGGTTGACGTAGCGCATCAGCGTGCGTCTGAGCATGCGCCCGTGCTCGTCGCCGCCCTGCACGCTGCTGGAGATGAGGAACATCAGCCGGTCCGGCCAGGGCAGGTTCACGAACTGGTTCCACCAGCGGTTCACCACCAGGGTCACGTAGAACCCTGTAGGGTAACAGGAAATGATGGCACAGAGCATTTTCTCTGGGCAGGCCCGTCGGGGACACTGATGCGTTTAGCAGACTTTGACGGGACTGTTGTTACCCACACCATACGATGTTGCCCTCCAGAAATAAACGTCACTGTGCCTGGCCCTGCCAGAGCACCCAGTAAGTGGGTATTAGATCTCAAATATCGACTGCAAAATGGGCGAGTTAGTGAAGAGAAAGCTTCATCGTCCAGCAGCAGATTGTTACCTCAAGCTCGTTGGGTGTTAATGAGCGAAAGCAGCTCTGGAAGGCAAACCTGGGGAATGATTCTGGTCCTATGGCAAGCAGCAGCTTTCCAGGCATGCCTCTCAACTCAGAAACACTCCCATGCAGAATCATCGGTGTCGCCCTAACAGAGACAGCTGTGTGGCTGCATTCTGCATGTAACCTATACTTACCAAGCACAAAGGTTACTGGAATTTGTTCAGCATATCTGTCACAGTAAATTGATAATTTTTCAAAGTAACGTTTTTGGGCTCCTGTAAGTAACAATCTGGAGCAAAAATAAAATGCACAGCCCTTTATGATATGGTTCTTCTGCACCTGTTTTGCAAGTGACATTAAGTGCAAACAACTAAGCACAAATAATCTGCTTTATTTTTAAAGGAGCAATAACTTTTTCCTAAGCTGATGTGTTTCGAAAGCTTTTAAGTTGCTTAGTATTTTGAGCATTGACATTTTTGGTGCCCAAATGTTATTGGTCATTATATAGTGGGATTTATTAACCATTTTATTTAAAAAATTTTTATGTTTGTAAAGTTTTATATGATTTATTCATTGGATTTGAAGCAAGGTATGTTATAAAATATTCCATTTTTCAGTTATCAGTCAGGAATACTTAAAAAGTGTATTGACGAAGTGTGGATTAGCATTATTAATTGTTGAAGAATAACCCTGATTTTGGCATCTTGATTTTATTTTCTCCTGAATATGCTACTTTGTGCATTCTTGATTATACATGTCACATCCATACTTCAAGGGCCATTATTACTTCATTTTAAAGATCAGAATTATTTGAAATATAAGACAGATTTAACAAGAGTGAAAACTTTTATTTTTAAATTTAGTTACTATCTCAAAATTTACATCATATATCTAACCCAAACTGCCCAAATCCACTTTCTAGGTTTAGCAATAAATGCATTTAACAAGATTGTTATTGTAATTTACATTGTTAGGGAGGCTATTCAGAGTCAGAAGAAATATTTTAAGATCAGTTAATATGATCAAAATATGTGTACGGAAAGAAAAGCCAAACAGATGAACTTGCATAAATCAATAGTGTAGCTGTTCTGAAGGAGGAAGGAACCCAGGGAAAGATCCATCATAGCAAGTGTCAAAGGCCCATTAGGGGCGGTAGAACTTTGAGAAAGAAAGCCGAGGGATACTGAGATAGTGAGCAACCAATCAGACTGCAGATGGAGAATAGTTGGGAGCTGACACTGACAGAGAAGGAGTACAGGGTACAGGGTGGGCTTGGAGCTCCTGCCCCAAGTTTGGAGAGAGGATCTGAATTACAGAAACAGGGAGAGCTGGCAGGAGAGGCGTCAAATGGTTGTACAGGGCAATCAGGGTCATACTGCTGACAAATTATAGTCAGAATGCTTTCTGATCCTCAAATAGAAATGGTCAAGAGGCTTTAAATGTGCAAAACATGAACCTTAGAATCAGATAAAGCCATATTTTTAAATCCCATTGCTACTATTAATACTTACAGATTTAGACTTTGAGTGTATTTTTAAATATCTCTAAGTCTTGGTTTTCTGCCTTGTAAATGGGGATAATAATACCTATATGTCAAGGATGTCATAAAGATTAAATACTATTATATATAACTACTTAAAAGATGGCTCCCTACTTCATTAATAATAAATGGTTGGTATTAATTGGCCAAAGAAAACGTACTTAGATAATAGACACATAGAAATTTTAGTAGCTAGAAAATACTACAGAGATTATTTTGTCAAAAATAGAAATATAATCAGACTAATGAATTCTTGTTTTGCCTTTTGATTTTTGTTAAGTATAATTATTTGTTTATAATGGGATTAACTGAGAAACCCACTTAGGATCATTAGTAGACATGAGAATGAAATGATGTCTGTATTCTTCCAAAGATATGTTTGACTTTCTTGTCAAATTTTTCCTATAATTGTTGGTATACTTTTGATTAAAATATGAGGATCTATTTTAACAAGATTTTACAGTTGAGCTTTAAAAAATGAAGGGTGACTTAAACTAACAATCATTATTGTTATAAATGTAAGCACTCTTTGGTTTTCAGAAAACCAAATGCAATACAACCAATACAATTTTGTGGGGTGTAAGTACGGTATTAGAGCAAGGGCTGAGGCCCCAACGAGCATTTCCGGGTACATTACAACTGTTCTAAAGGGATGTTCACTTCTAAGCATTAGTAGCAGCAAAAATAGGCTAACGAGATAATTTTTTTTATGCTGGTACTTATTTATTTATTTATTTATTTATTTATTTGAGACAGAGTCTTACTGTGTTGCCCTTGGTAGAGTGCGTGTGGCATCACAGCTCACAGCAACCTCAAACTTAAGTGATTCTCTTGCCTCAGCCTCCCAAGCAGCTGGGACTACTGCCACAATGCCTGACTATATTTTGGTCATTGTTTAGCAGACCTGGGCCAGTTTTGAACCTGCCAGCCCTGGTGTATGTGGCCGACGCCCTAATCACTGACCTACGGGCGCTGAGCCATAAAGAGATAATTATCATGAAACATCATTGTGTCTTCATTCACTTACTATTGTGAAGGCTTAGGTGACACATAAAGAGTCAAAATAATATCATATTATATGACATATCTGAAAAATTATTAGAGGTTCTTAATAAGATGTTTTCTCTAAAGATATTTTCTCAAAATGTCCACCAATATATGCACTTGTTTGGAATGGTAGTTTTGATGTGTAGCAAAATAACTCTTGCTATTTTACTTTTGATAATTGTCAGCCAGCTAAGTTAATATCTTTTTCCACATGGGGTCCTGTGGCTGCAAGGAAGAACATGGGGAGAGCAGTGATATACTCATGTGTTCGTCTGTATGCGTAAGAAAAATAACAAACTGATGGACATAGAAAAGGTGAAAATACAGCCTCAAAAACCTTTAGTTTTCTGTTTCAAATTTTAGTTTCCTCCAGCGAAGAAAAGTATGCATTTAATTTTAACGAAAATACTCATAAAGCTTCCCTTTCATCATGCCCATAAAATCGTACTACTATAATTTTTAGTCACAGAAGTTTTTCTTGGATTTGATATTGCTAAAATTTCCTGTCAATCTGCAGGCGAATGTTGTGATGTTATAAGCATCTCCTTTTGTGAACACAGCATGCTCCGAACTCAGAAGATATAAGGAGGCTTCAGGCTTTCTCTTCGGTTGAGGTACAGGTAAGGGTTGCAGGCACTGCAAGACCTTGTCATTCCAGGCAGAAGCAAGGGAAGCTACCTGGTATATACCATTCGTGAATAGTTAATCACATACACAGTAGTTGCTGCAAGCCATCTAATCACAAATTCCAGCAGTGAATGAGGTTGTGGAGAGAGGCACAATGATTGTCTGTGGACTTTGCCCTTGAAAATCTTCACATAGTAAGGAGTTAAATATACATCTTCCAATTTATAGCAACGTTCTTTTTTTTTTTTTTTTTTTTAGACAGAGTTTCACTATGTTGCCCTTGGTAGAGTGCCGTGGTGTCACAGGTCACAGCAATCTCAAACTCTTGGGCTTAAGCCATTCTCTTGCCTCAGCCTCCCAAGGAGCTGGGACCACAGGTGCCTGCCAAAACTCCCGGCTGTTTTTTGGTTGTAGTTGTCATTGCTGTTTGGCAGGCCCGGGCTGGATTTGAACCCACCAGCTCCGGTGTATGTGGCTGGCACCCTAGCCGCTGAGCTACAGGTGCCGAGCCTATAGCAACGTTCTTAAAACATGAACTATACCTCATTCTGATCGATTCATGTGGGACTGGAATGAAACCCCCCCTGAAACCGACAGAGTCTACTGAACATACTAAAAACAGGTGTGGATTAAAATACCCTGTCCTGAAGGGAGACAAGAAGAGGATCATGCAAAGGAGGAGGTTGACGTAGTCAGTGGCAACCAAGGGGTTCAGATTTTTGAGACTGTATTCTTACATGATGTTGGACGACCATGTGAAGAGACATACAAAGGAAAGTACCTGTACACCAGACTTATTGCTGTGTAAAGAACAGCAAAAACAATGAATTCCCTGTACAGGAGTTTGTAGATGCTGCCTCTCCACTTGAAGAGTAACCTATGAAATCCAAAAAAAGTTGCATTTGCTACTTTACTGGAGTAAGTCACAGTCATCGTGGATAGTTTTTTCTAGAAGAGCAAGAAGACAAAACACAAGGAAAAAGTAATATTTAAGATAGGTCATAAATCTGTATGTCAAAGGAAATGCAAGCCAGCAGCCAGTCAGTCATATCCCTGTTTTGTCTTTCTCAGTTTGTATAATTTGGAACTTGCGGATAACCTCCATCCCAGTGCTGGATCTTTCAGCAGGAAAAAGGAGAAAAGGGGCCTCTGGAGGTAGTGATACTAGAAGCTTTAAACTTGCCTTAATGGCTAAGTATTATTTTTTAGGTTATATAACCATTGCTCATAAATACTAAATGAATAAATGAGCATATGACATATGTTGTGATGTCACCTACCATGTATTTTCTTAATCTACGGGAGGATTTAGGGTATTGTTATGCTATGTTAACTGACACCGTCAAAAACAGTGGCCAAACTTATAATTGGAGCCTCTACTTACCAAAGTATGTAAAGAGGTTCTTATTTCACCTTTAAACTTCCTAAGGGATATTTGGATTTCTTTCTTTTCTTCCTTCTCTTCTTCCTCCCCCCCCTTCTTTCCTTCCTTCCTTCTTTCATTCCTTACTTCCTTCCTTCCTTCCTTCCTTACTTCCTTACTTCCTTCCTGCCTGCCTGACTGCCTGCCTGCCTGCCTTTCTTCCTTTCTTACTTCTTTATTCATTCCTTCCTTCCTTTTTCTTCCT